>LPNX010029644.1:107820-121847 GCA_001517045.1 Pseudotsuga menziesii
GTTTAGATATAATTATCTTTTTCAATATGACAAAGTTATGTCCTCTTAATCATACCATAGATTCATTAGGAAGAAAATAAAACAGTTCAAATTACAAATAATAACTGAGCTGGGTTCCACAAAGATTTTATAAAAACAATGCATCTAGTCTCTTGCAAAGTTAATAACACCAAATCAAGATTATGGACAGACCGCAGCACTAGTTATAGGATATAGGCCATGTTGGCATTGTTATCTGCAACAAAATTGCTTACAGAAGAAAGTTGTAGACAACCTTAGGGAATAATGTCAATTGCTTCGGAAACAGTATCATCATTTTAACAATGGCTCTACGACCTCCTTTAAAACACTGTCACAATGAAAAGGGCCTCATAGCCTCATCTAAAGGTATACACGACACTATAAAATGGCCTCATGGACACAATATCATAAACATATATAAACTATAAACAAAGAAAAAACATAGTAGAAAATCGAGAATATCTATTTCAGTAAGGTTTTGAATAAAAGAAATGATTACATGGTGTTATATAAGCCTTCATAGAGTCATATCCATGGAAAATATTTATACAAAACCAAAGATCACTATAGAGGCCTTATGACTGTATCTTTTCTCTTTAAATACAAATAACGAAATCATAAAGATCAAGATAGGTTTCCAAGAATGAAATTATAAAAAGAATCATGGGAAGAACCTTTCTACAAGCATTAAACGAAAGCAAATAGGAAAAAAGGGCCTCACGGCCCCAGTACAGTTTTACCTAAACAATGTACGAAAGAGTCAAGTCATACACTTAACCCCATTACATGGCTAGAAATAAATAACAGTCGAAATCTTGTGATAGAGGCCTTATGGCTCTCATTCCAAAGCAAGCACAATAGTAAGGTTCTCTTGACCGTATCTTAAATACAAAATGCAAAACATTAAAAATAATATTCAAGTATATGTCAAAGAAAGTATACACAGTCACAGTGATGAACAAGCAAACCATGCTACATAATTGGTAATTTTAAAGATTGCTTTATAGATATACCTCGCGGGTATTTACAAAGATATATCTATTATATTATCAAAACTAGTAACAAAGCTGCAATAGTGGATTTATAGCCCAAAAATGAATACTACAAAGTAAAAGCTCATGGCCACAAACTCAGTGTTGCATAAATGTGCAGTGTAAAATCAATTAATATACGAAGCCCTCACGGGTTCATACAAAACTAAAATCCTTTACAATATGGCCACAATTAACATAAGTCAAAACATTGTACATTAAATACCATATTTATAAAAGTGGCATAGTTGTATGACTCCACCGAAGATGGAAAATCCCTTTACAATATCACGTTTGTTTTTATACCAAAGTAAAATTATCACTTTCATGAACATGTGAGCCCTAATCCTATGGGGAGAAACACACTTCAAGCTACCCAAATTTTTCCACAGAGCCACGAAAATGGAAGGCCATAGGTATTACCAGCTAAAAAGTATTCTTGTCCAGTATCCAACCCAAGACCCTCATCCCAGACAAGATGACCTCTTTATCTCTCGCATTATACATTCCAAAAGTTAAACAATAGTTTTTAAACCATTTCACAAAGAAATAAATTAACTTTGGAATAGAAGAGAAGATTACCCTTCTTAGCATTGATGACTCTAACCAGAGTCACCCAAATACCATCAGAATGAGGACTGCAAAGTCCATCAACGAAAAAATCATTTGTAGACAGGTTTAGAAAGTTTCAAGGATCAAGTGTCATGGATCCTCCATCTGGTTTCATAGGAAGAAGAATGGTAAATTCAGAAATGTTTATGAAACTGATTCTGAAATAACGTCTTACAAACATAAAGGAAAGAAATAAAAATATTCTGATAGTGAATCTTCTTCAGAGGTTAATGGAAGGTCACATAAGGGAAGCTATAAATACACAAGTGGAAGTAGTGAAAGTGACTGTAAACCTAAGAGAAGGAAGTATATCCTACTAGCATAGATCCAAATCCTAGGCTCTATCAAGTGCTGAGAGGGATCAAACCTTTGGAGGTGGAAACCTCTTCTGAATTATTGCACTCAACTATCATCTTTGGTGTGATTCAAACCAAAAGACAGACCTTTTTATTTAAGGTAGACATATAATATTTTTATTATGAATATTTAATATTATTTTTTATTTTGTTAGGAAAGAACATTACAACATTGTAATATCCCGAATTTTGGACCTAACACTTATAGGAATGACCCTATTGATTATGATGTGATCTTGATGTTTTATATACTGGATCGAAGACCCCATTGCAAATGAACATGATGATTTGGTTTATATATTGGATGTAAGCCAATTGTTGATGATTGATATATATATATATATATATATATATATATATATATATATATGATTGTTTGTGTTGGGCGTGGACCCTGAAGCACATGATTGATGAGATGTTTAGTGTTAAGCGAGGAGCACTGGAGACCGTGAGTGATTGATGTTTGTGTTGAGCGAGAAGCTCTAGAGCACATGAGTATTATATTTGTGTTGATCATGAAGCTCTAGAACATCAGATCCTTGGCCATTATATCCCTAGGTGTATTGTACAAGTACATCCTAGCATTAGTGTTGACCGAAGAGCTCTAGAATTGCACTAAGTTTTTAAATCTCTATGTTTAGCATTGATTATGGGATCTGGTAAGCGCTAGGAGTTACTGAAAAGAATTAATGATTCCCAAGTGAAAATGACTTGCGAAAAATATTGATCTCATCTAACTTATTTATAAGTGATTAAATGAAATTTTGAATTTCTGTATACTCATCCAATACTGAATAAATACGATGTTATACGAGGGAATCCAACATGCAAGGATGTTTAGAGTTTCCTAGCCTAGTATACCTAATCATCTACCTGATGACCTTAATGAAGAAAGTGTCGTAAGTCTAGGGATCACAACATGTGATACCGCAAGACAAATGTTATATTATTATGTATTTTATACATGGTATGTATAAAGAATAAATATAGTAATAATATTAATAATGAAAAGTTCCATCTATTACTATTATTACTAAGATAAAGATTAAAGAGTATAATACCTATAAAATTCCAATTAAGAACTAGCTAAAAGTTCCTAAGTCAAAATATTAAAAGTACTAAGTAAATGAAAAGGGTTAAATAAAGAAATGAAGCATTTCTTGATTTAACTGCCCCTTTGAATAAAAAGTCTATCTATAAAGTCCCAAGCCCAAGAGAGGCTTGGGGATCTCATCTATATTTTGGAGTCCTTATTCTGCCAAAAAAATTCTCAAGAGAGTTCTTCGAGAACATTTCCTAGAAGGAAAAGAGAGAAATGATCCAGACCTGATATAGAAACTCGGGCAGCCTTACCTTAGGAGCTCTAAGCTACTTGGATGTTGGAACCAACTCGGGGGGATCTGGATTGAAACCTGGAACGGTTCTGGGTCATGGTTGGGTGGAATGTGGTAGTTCCCAAGTGATTCAGTCATCTAATATAGAGGTTAGATCTACCTATGATTTGTTAACGATGGTTATTTGAGTGTGCAGGTTTCAACCATTAAATGATCTCCAATTTACAAGTATGAGGTGTTGGACTTCCTATTACATTTTCTAGAATAAATGCTGGCTAAATTAGGCAAATGTTTAGATTATATTTTCTAAACCCTATGTGACTTGTTTTCTATCCCATTCTGTTAGGGTTTACATTTTAATCTATAACCCTAGGTTGTAATTTAATTCCTATTTAAGATCATCAAGGCTTTGGTATTTTTAGGTTTTACTTCTATATTGTGTTTTATTCTTGTAGTATTTTCTTCCTAAAAACTAATATTTATTTCAGATTAAATATCTAGCTGATAGTTGGCCTATATACTCTACTAACAAATTGCATATTGTTAGTAGAAGCATGATATAATTAAAAAATACCAGTTCAGATCTATGTTTCAGATTTAGAATAATTATACAAATATAATAATTAGGACCTAACAAATATTTTATATCTATATATATATATTAACAACTATACAATAGAACTATAATTCTAGTCTTTCAACACTAAATTTACATCTAAGAACAAATTATACAGACCACATACCAGAGGTAAGATTAAGAACCAACCAAGAACTTTCAAGGTCTGAATAAATAACCATATGATAATAATCAAATCATTCCCATTAAAAAAGATACCATCCTAATATTTTAACAATCCAAGTAATCGAGACCCTATAAATGGTACACGATTTATACCCACTATACTATCTATATCTACCAAGTATAAACAAGAATATTATTATCAATAATATAAACCCATGACCTCAAGCAAACAAGTCGAACCATCAAAGTATTAAAATCCCCATAACAAGACTTTATAATAGAAATCGTATAACATATATAAAAGGTCCAACATAATAAAATCTATAGAAAACATGTAAAAATAACCAAAGTGTAGCTACAACACTAAACAAGAGATCCCAAGATCGAATTTTGTGGACACCCAAATGTCAAAACGCATACCATAATACTCAAAGCCATTATATAAAATAAACCATAAGAATTTTAACAATCCCGTAGAGTCCTTCTACGTTTCATAAAGCCACGCGATACACAGTGTATATGCGGGTTGTAACAATAAGACAAATTCACTACAGAGAAGTCGTGAGACCCTCATTTTTTGCACACACATTGTAAACAAGGCCTCGGCCCCACAAATAACCACACATACAAACTAAACCTTTTCAAATGCGTGGAAACCCTATCAACAAACAACCTACAACAAGGATTTCAAGTACAGGGTTTTTACACCCACGACCATATTGCTTGCCTTTTACACATAAAAAAATAAAACAATAAGTATGGACCTATCGAATCTATCATAGCTGCCATGGAGAGTGCTCATGCCATTCATGGCATGACCCCAAACCATACGCTATCACTATTTACTGTCTTATAGGTAAGACAAATAATAGAAGCGAATATACACAGACAAACCATGAAGGTGAATGCCATATAAAACCCAGCATAAATAACCATTGAAATCAAATGTAGTATACACTTATAAACATTCTTATAAAAACCATAATCGATTTTACACAGTCGAATTCCATTGGCCATGGCACCATTGCAAGCAATGGTGTTTCTGTGGCTTGTTAATAGAATAAAAAATGATTTATAATTTACACACAGGGCCGGTCAAATGTATCAACGATTCCATTTTCCATTTCCAAACATATCATATTAATTACAAACCCAAATCTTTGTAAACCCAGGACCGAATTAAAATTGAAAAAGCCACATTAAACCCCAACCACTGACGAGATGAAAATCAGTGCTACCCATAAATCCGAGAGGTGACAAGTGCAGGCTTGTTTAACAGGCTTACCGTGAGAATTATGGCATCACCCATGAACTTCTTGCAAAGCTTTGAGCTATGTTGCTTCTCACCAGCCCTGTCACCTACAACCACCAGCAATGAGATGGATGAGAAGTTTGGAAATTGTGGCTAAGCTACAAACCATTAAGAAATGTTGTGAAACCCAAAAAAGTATTAACTCTGCTATCCTGAAGGTCTCCTGCACCACGCTGTGCACAGGAAAGAAAGGAAAACAAGGAAACTGAGTGATGACCAAACACCATCGTGAGCCAAGCCCTAAGCTTGAGCTGCCACACACTCCAACGCACATTAATGGTGTTAGTCTTTTCCCATTATCAAAACCTAAACCCACTGCACTATATTTTTCCTACATTACAAATCGAATGCCACCATTTTTCATTGAAAAGTCATAAACCCCTTATGCATGGTATAAACTATATCATATATTCACCACCCCAAGTTAATACAAGGTTGACATTAACATATGTATCACTTACCTTAGGTTTTAAACCTTAGGGCCATGCTTAAAAAAACTCTTTAGGTATTAATTCTAGGACCATGGAATATGGAATATGCCATGGAATGTTTTATTTATAAAAGCAAAGGTTCGTCCTTTGTTTAACGAAGAGATATGAACCTTTAAAAGAATAAAAAAAAGTATAAGTTAATTACTTATCGTAAAATAAACCTGTAATACAAATAGGCTAGGGTATTAACAATTGATAGAAATTACACCAAGAATAATAAGTTCCATTAAATTACCGCATTTCTGTCATGCAATGATAGGTGTGGTGTTGACCTTGTTAATACTACAAGTTTGTAAAGAACAAAAATAAATAATCAGTAGGTGTCACTAGCTGCGAATGTAAGAACGAGTAATCAAGTGTTCAGTTTTTCGTAACAAGTTTACTGTCGCTAAGAACACCTGCACGTAACCAAGTAAAAAGTGATTTAGTTCAAATGAACTAAGTAAGCTTGCTATACAAGTAGAGACTTTTACCTCTCAGGAAGTTACATGGAGAACTATTCCCACAACTGCACCCACTTTGGTTTCAGAGACAAAGTTAAGTTAGAGCCAGGTATACAACGTAAGCACATGTAAAATAATAATGAAGTACATAATCAAAGCATCTAACATACACCGTAAAGCGCAACCATAAGAATCACATAGTAATCAACATTACAACATCATAGGCACAAACAGTAAACATAGTAATAATCATAACTAAAGTAAGGAAGTAAGATGTAAGAGCAACTTACGACAATTTAGCAGTATGATGGAGTACGACACATTCTACAAGTTTAATAATGTCTAAAAAAGGTTGTGTTTAAATAGCCTAATAAAAACAAAAATTTACAATTTTTAGGGACATTACAAGTGGTATCGAAGCCCAGTTTCAACATTAAGAGTCCAATGGGTGTACCAAACATTTGCTGCAAAGAAAATAAAGTATGATTAAATAACATAAATGTTTTTTTCCTGTTATTCAAAGTTTGCAATTACAGGAATTTTTTACGAAACAGTTCGTATCATGAAAACTGAAGAAGATAACAACTGGAAATGAAAGATGAACACCCCCACACAGGAAGCAAAACTGGTGGTGGAACTGAATTCTAATATTTTGAAGACCATACACATTCTTTAAGCATAATTGCAAAGTTTCAAAGAATATTGTCTGAATGAGAGAAAGGAACAACAAGCCATAAATGAAGCATTACTGTGAAATATGATGGGAGGAATCCCGCAGGGGAAACCCACTTATTCCACAAACAGGTTCAAGAAGGAAACTTATCTTAAATGGGCCAGCAGCCTAGGAGAAGAGGAACAAAACCCTAAACCTCAAGAAGGAGAATATCACAGCCCTTCTAGTGAGAACTCTCTTTCACCATGTAGGAAGAGACAAAGAAATGATGATAACCTACAGGGGGAGTTCAGAAAAATAAGATCCCTAACCTATGAAGGTGAAGTGAACACAAGAGAGAAAGCCAAAAAATAGCTGTTGGGTATGAGAAAATATTTTTGAGTTCATAACTACTCAAGCAAGATGAAGGATTGGCTTTCCATCTATAATTTAAATTACAAAGCAACGAGATGGTGGAGAGATTTGAAACACACCAAGAAAGATGATCTAAGAGAAATACATTGGAGTAACTTCTGCAAAAATATTTCGAGGAAAATACATGTTGGAAAGATTCTTCGACAGAAAAGTAAAAGAGTTTCACAAACTATGTATGGAATCCATGACTATGGATGCTTTTATTAACATACTTATAGATATGTTACATTATGTACCATACATCAAGGAAGAAAAGGAAAAAATCCAATAGTTTTTAGGATGTCTTCCTCCCAGCTTCCAGGAAATGTTTGAGTTCGACATGCAGAAAACCTTGGACACCACATTGCACAAAGCTAGGCTCTGCTATGAGCATGGATATCTAAGGCAAGAGAACATGAACAAAAAGAGAGACAAGTCTAAGAAATTCTCTGATAACCATAAACCAGGGTTTAAACCACCCCCATACAGAAAACAAAACAACAGTTTTCTAGCAACCAAGAATTTCAACAAATCAGGTACAAAATCCTACATACCAACTCCAACTGCTAACAAGCCAGTAGCAGCTGGGGTGGCCAATGCTACCCTGATATAGATCAAATGATGGAAGTGCAGCGGGCCTCATTATGCCTAATATTGTAAGAACAAGACCAATGGGTTCTTGCATAACTTACAAGAAGAACCAACAATCAAGGACATAGCTGGAACACCATGGATTTATACAACCTTGGATGACCGATAGGTAGACCATCAGGCTACCATGGTTGATATAGAAGGTAAGATCTTGAGCACTTCTATTTCAATACTTATTGACCCCGGTGCTTTTCAAATATGTGTATCGCCTAAAGTTGTTGATGCATGCAAACTAGGCAAACTAAAACATGATAAACCTTGACTGGTTTAGTAAGCCATACGTACGAAACATAAGGTTTTGAAAATAGTTAAAGATTGTGAGGTAAACCTGAATGGTTTTCCAACGAAACTAAACCTGGAATTAGAGTAATTTTGAGGTATAAAATGGGCCTCCTAAGGAAAATAATATAATAATAGTTGAAATAATAAAATAATATTTATTAATTTTGAAGAAAAAAAGAAAAAAACTACTTTTGTGTTCATATTTTTGACATATCTCCCCATGTTCTACTCAAATTTTGATCAGGATATCTCGTTGGATGCGGAATTCGATTCCGCATCCAACAAGTACCCACACTGCATACTTTTGATGGACCCCGCTACCCCAAAAACAAGAAATACCTGAAAAAACATCATCACATTTTTTAGATATTTCTCGTTTTTGGGGTAGCAGGGTCCATCAAAATTATGCAATGTGGGTACTCGTTGGATGCGAAATCAAATTCAGCATCCAATGAGCTCTCCCGATCAAAATTTGAGTAAAAACAAAGGGAGATATATCAGAAATACGAACAAAAAAAGTATTTTTTATGACAAATATGTCAATTCAACCATTATGGTTGACGCATTTTATTGGAATTCTATTGGTTCTTGAATTCCATCTTAGAAGAAATTATTATTGGCGTGTTTTCTTATAAGGCCCATTTTAGACCCCAAATTTTCTCTAATGACATCCTACCCTTAGGATCGTATGACATACTTATCAGCATGGACTAGTTGGAACAACACCATGTCATGCTTGATTACTTGCACAAGTCAATTTTGTGTACGGATGGCCAAGGGAATCAAGTGAAGATTTAAGGCATTCCAAAGAAAGTTTCTATAATATAGATATCTACGTTACAAGCAAAGAAGTGTGTTAGGAAAAGTTGCAAGTTGTTTGTAGTCAATATCCGAGACATAGAAACTAAAAGAGAACAACACATAGAATACTTTCCTGTTCTTGTAGAATTCAAGGACGTGTTTCTTGAGGAAATACCGTGATTACCTCCAAAATGATACCTAGAATTTTTCATTGAACTAACACTAGGATTAGTTCTGACTTCCAAAGCCCCTTACCACATGAGTGGACCTGATTTGGTGGAACTCAAACTGCAATTGTAGGAGTTGATAGAAAAAGGGTATATCCGACCAAGTGTGTCCCCTTGGGGAGCACCGATACTGTTCATCCAGAAAAAGGATGGTATGATTCAGATGTGCATCGATTACTGTTAGTTGAACAAAATGACTATCAGGAACCGATACCCACTCCCTAGTATTGATGACTTGCTTGATCAAGTAGGAGGATCCAAGAACTTTTCAAAGATCGACCTGCGATACGGGTACCATCGGGTGTGGATTCGCGACAAGGATATTCACAAAACCGCGTTTCGTACAAGGTACAGACACTACGAGTTTGTAGTAATGTCGTTCGGGTTGACCAATGCTCCCACGAACTTTATGTGTATGATGAATAGTATATTTAGTAAATATCTCGATAAATTTGTTTTGGTCTTTATAGATGACATCCTAGTTTACTCTAAGAGTAAAGAGGAACATGAAGAACACCTTCGCATAGTACTACGAGTGCTACGAGAACACCAGCTTTACACTAAGTTTAGTAAATGTGATTCTTACAAACCACAGATACAGTACTTGGGTCACATTATCTCCGAGACAGGGATAGTTGTGGACCCAAAAATTATTAGAGCCATAGAAGACTGGCCTACCCCTACTAGTGTTAGTGAGATTAGGTCCTTTTTGGGATTAGCCGGATATTATCGGAAGTTCATTGAGAACTTCTAGAGAATAGCTTGTCCCGTGATCGCCTTGTAGAAGAAGGAAAATAAGTTCTTATGGATTACTAAGTGCAAGGAAAGTTTTCAAAAGCTTAAGATTATTTTGACGACTACACCAATACTATGTATTGCGAATTCCGATGGGGATTTCATTGTTTGCACAGATGCAAGAAAGGAAGGGCTTAGAGGAGTCCTCTTGCAGAATGATTTTTCAATTTGTTACGAATCACAAAAGTTAAAAGAACATGAGTAGAATTAACCCACACATGATCTCGAGTTAGCTACCATCATTCACGCATTGAAGATGTGGAGGAACTACCTCATGGGAAGGAAATTCCTTCGAAATACATACAATATGAGTCTAAAGTACTTATTCAAGCAACCAGATTTGAATGCTAGACAAGCCATATGGTTGGCTATTCTTAGCGAGTATCATTTCGAACTGAGTCATATTAAGGTCAAAGAGGATAAGATTGTCGATGCTTTAAGTCGACAAACCCATATGATATATGAGGTAACAATAAGTCAAAATGATTCAAATTTGCACCAGAGGATTAGAATGACTAAAAGGGTTGACCCTTTCTATGTAGAAATCCTCAAGAAAGTCCAAGAGGTAGGTTGTTTCCATAATAGAAAGAGTACAAGATATATGAAACATGACTACTATGGTCCAAGGAAATATTGTACGTTCCGATAGGAGGGGATATTTGTTCTGACATCCTCACAGAATTTCATCGGGCACCCTACTCGAGGCATCCAAGATATCAGAAGATGATATCCGTCATCAAGAGTCACTTTTTTTGGCCTAAGTTAAAGGCCAACATTGTGATGTTTATCATGAAATGTCAGGAATGTTAGCAGGTCAAGGATGAGCATCAACATCCTTTAGGATTGCTGCAGCTATTACCCATTCTAGAATGGAAGTGGGAGGTTATTAGTATGGATTTCATCACTGGTCTACCGAAAAATAAGAAACAAAATGGCTCTATATTTGTAGTGATTGACAAATGGTCAAAAGCAGCATGCTTCATTCCAGTGAATTCGACCTACAAGGCAGTAAACATTATCAATATCTTCTTGAAGGAGATATTTAGATTCCACAGGATACCCAAGGAAATTATATTGGATAGAGATGCGAAGTTTACAGGAAACATTTGGAGATCTTTATTCTTCGGATTAGAAACAAAGTTGAAATTTATCACTACTTATCACCCATAGAGAGACAAATAGACAGAAAGAGTAAACTAGATTGTTGAGGACATTCTTAGGATGTATGTCATGAACAACCCCACTAAGTGGGAATACTACCTGCATCTTGCAGAATTTGCATATAACAACGGTTACCGGGATTCCGCCAAGATGAGTCCCTTTGAGGTACTATATGGACAAAAATGTAGAACACTGGTTACTTGGGATAGCACAGTGGATCGACTCATGTTATGGCCTAATCTATTAATGGACTTGGAACAGTTGGTTACCAAGGTCCAGGTGAACCTTAAAGAAGAAAAAGACTGCTAGAAAAGTTACATGGATCAGAAAAGAAAAGATAAAGATTATCAAATAGGTGACCATGTCTACTTGAAACTAAAATCAAAATGAAACTCGTTGTGCTTGGGGAGGTGCGGTAAGTTAGCACCTAGGTTTTTTGGACCTTTTGAAATAGTGGCCAAGAGAGGGACAGTGGCATATGAACTACTATTACCCCCACATAAGATTCCATAATGATTTCCATGCATCATTATTCAAGAATTATGTTTATGATACTAAACATGTAGTTGATGGTCCTTATTATAGGTGGAGCCTGAAGTGGAGTTTTCCCCTGAACCTATTCATATATTGGACAAGAGAGAGGTGAAGCTCAAGAAACACACCGTAGTTCAATTGAAGGTGCAATGGAAGCACTTCGAAGCCGATGAGGCTACTTGGGAGAATGAAACCACCACGAGAAAGGATTACCCTGCCTTGTTTCATGATGTCATTATGAGTCGCTAGAACACCAGGGACAATGTTGTTCTAACTGGGGAGGGATGTAATATCCCAAATTTTGGATGTAACACTTATAGGCATGAGCCTATTGATTATGATGTGATCTTGATGTTTTATATACTGGGTCGAAAATCCCATTGCATATGAACATGATGATTTTTTTTTATATTGGGCGTAAGCCAATTGTTGAATATATATATATATATATATATATATATATATATATGCTTGCTTGTGTGTTGGGTGTGGACCCTGAAGCACATGATTGATGAGATGTTTAGTGTTGAGCGAGGAGCTCTGGAGCACGTGAGTGATTGATGTTTGTGTTGAGCAAGAAGCTCTAGAGCACATGAGTATTATATTTGTGTTGAGCATGAAGCTCTGAAACACATGAAGAGATAATTTGAAAGTGTTGGGAATATACCCTGAAGCCTTCCATGTTGATGTTGACCATTAGCTCTGCAACATCGGATCCTTGCCCATTGTATCCCTAGGTGTATTATACAAGTACATCCTAGCATTAGTGTTGAGCGAAGAGTTGTGGAATCGCACTAAGTTTGTAACTCCCTATTTTTAGCATTGAAAATGGGCTCTGGTAAGCGCTAGGAGTTACTAAAATGAATTAATGATTCCCGAGTGAAAACGACTCGAGAAAAATATTGATCTCATCCGACTTATTTATAAGTGATTAAATGAAATTTTGAATTTCTGTATACTCATCCAATACTGAATAACTACCATGTTATACAAGGGAATCCAGCATGTAAGGATGTTTAGAGTTTCCTATCCTAGTAGACCTACTCATCTACCTGATGACCTTAATGAAGAAAGTGTCGTAAGTCTAGGGATGCCAACATGTGATACCCCATGACAAATGTTAACAAATGTTATATTATTATGTATTTTATACATGGTATGTATAAAGAATAAATATAGTAATAATATTAATAATGAAAAGTTCCAATGATTACTATTATTACTAACATAAATATTAAATAGTATAATACCTAAAAAATTCCAATTAGGAACTAGCTAAAAGTTCCTAAGTCAAAATATTAAAAGTACTCGGTAAATGAAAATGGTTAAATCAAGAAATGAAGCATTTCTTGATTTAACAGCCCCTTTGACATAAAAGTCCTTCTATAAAGTCCCTATCCCAAGAGAGGCTTAGGGATCTCATCTATCTTTCGGAGTCATTATTCTGCAAAAAAAATTCTTAAGAGAGTTCTTGGAGAAAATTTCCTAGAAGGAAAAAAGAGAACTCATCCAGACCTGATATACAAACTAGGGAAGCCTTACCTTAGGATGTCTAAGCTACTTGCATGTTGGAACCAACTTGGGGGGATTCGGATTGAAACCAGGACCGGTTCCGAGTCATGGTTTGGTGGAACGTGGTAGTTCCCAAGTGATTCAATCATCTAATACAAAGGTGAGATCTACCTATGATTTCTTACCGCTATTTATTTGAGTGTGCAGGTTTCATCCATTAAAGGAGCTTCAATTTATAGGTATGAGGTTTTGGACTATCTATTACATTTTCTAGAATAAATGTTGGCTAAATTAGGCAAATTTTTACATTATATTTTCTAAATCCTATGTGCCTCATTTTATGTCCCATTCTCTTAGGGTTTACATTTTAATCTATAACCCTAGGTTGTAATTTAATTCATGTTCAAGGTCATCAAGGGTTTGATATTTTTAGGTTTTACTTCTGTATTGTATTTTACTGCTATAGTATTTCCTTCCTACAAACTAAGATTTATTTCATATTAAATACGTAGTTGATAGTTGGCCTAAATACTCTACTGACATATTTCATTTTGTCAGCAAAAGCATGATATAATTAAAAAGACCAATTCAGATCTAGATAAATTATACAAATATAATAATTAGGACCTAACAAATATTTTATACCTATATATATA
>LPNX010029644.1:122806-155998 GCA_001517045.1 Pseudotsuga menziesii
AGGCCTTTCAAGGTCTGATTAAATAACCATAGGCTAATAATCAAATCATTCCAATTAAAAAAGATATCATCCTAATATTTTAACAGTCCAAGTAATCGAGGCCCTATACATGGTCCACGATTTATAACCACTATACTATCTATATATACCAAGTATAAACAAGAAAATTATTATCAATAATATAAACCCATGACATGAAGTAGACAAGTTGAACCATCTAAGTATTAAAATCCACATAACAAGACTTTATAATAGAAATCGTATAACATATATAAAAGGTCCAACATAATAAAATCTACAACAAACATGTAAAAATAACCAAAGTGTAGTTTCAGCACTAAATAAGAGATCCTTGTTACAGAGAGAAACTCCTATGGCTTGGGGTACCACAACAAACAGCTTGACTCCAGAAATCAATCCTTTCCAATATGCAATAGAAATTAAATGTCTAACACTAAAGGATCAGACCTCATACCTTATTCCAGATGGTGGAAGTAGATCCCCATTGAGCTTTCCAATCTTCAGCTTGAATTGATAGATTACTTCCTGAACAACAAGTAAACAATAAAAGCATTCTATATATCATGGTGTTAGATCTATTCTAGCATATATAATCAATAATGTACAAGAATTTGACATAATCCCATGGATAAAATATTCATTCAAACACACATTATTGGATAGGAAAATATATTTCTATTAATATAAATCAAATATTACAAGATACAACCTCTGACGGCACGTCTGCGAACCGAAGTAACTGAATCCCCCACTTGGGCCTCCACCACCTGAATCCTCCATCTCTCGATAGCAAGATCACAAGCAAAAGGAAAGCTTAGGAAGAACACGCTAGTGCTCCAAGGGACAAAGGGATGCAGACTCAAGCATAAGTTCCGACAACAATGGACTATAGTTTCTTTTCTCTCAATTCTCTCTTATTCCTTCAATGTACCAAGGGTTTCCTTATATAGCTTTCAAAGGGGTAATGAAAGGTCGAATCCTAGCAATCTCAAGGCATAGGGAAGGCCAGGAGTCAAATGAGTCGGATCCATGTCAAGGAAAACTCCAAAATGATTTGGATTATGCACACATCCCAAGGTACACAGTTTTAGTGGTCAAACTAGCGTATATACACGCTTATAGGTTTAAATGTCGTGTGTATCATTTTTCATATGTTTTTAGGGATGATCAAGGAAACATCAAAGGACAAAAAATGTTCCATGGGGTCTAAGGAGTTTGCAGCGAGACAGGGGAAGGCCATACAAAGTGTGATTCACCTGGAGTGGTGAAATCAGCTATAATAGATGCCCCCTAATGTGTGAGGTCAAAGGGGTCATACGATGGCAGAAATACATTATAAGTCCATCCCAGAAGTGGAGTGATGAAGGATCCCAAATGGAAGACCAGCCACCCAATCAACATAGTACAATAATACCACTCTGCATATAACTACAAATTTGTATAGCAGTCCCTGATACATAAGAGTACAATGGCCATGAATAGGCATGATACATGATATCACATATGTGGTCATAGCCATGCACAATATACAGAGATCAAGATCTCCATAGTGGCTGGAAATATCTGACATATACTGGAATCAAGTCACGAGAGCTGAAATATCATGAACATTGGCACGATCAAGGAGGTAGCATATAAGAGATGCCACCAATCTGGAAATTCTTCTACACAAACCGCTACGAGTACATGTTCTACTATGCGAATAGAGGTGTCGAGGTCGAACATAGTAGTCCATCATCTGATTACCGGTCATCAATGTATACCGTTAACAGACATGAGATCACCCATCGATAATGAAAATGGGAATCAAGGTACTAGAGTGTAAACTAACAAGTGTGAATAAATGTGTTGAGGTCGAACACTTGAGAGGATCCATCGATCAGGGGATATTGATGTATTCCCAAGAACTGTTGATGGCGAGAGAACCTGCCACTGATGACTGCAAGTCTCAAGGTACTCAAAAGGACTTTAGATCCCAATCCCAGAATAAATGATATGAAGTCGATGGGATGAAATATGCTAGAAGGAGGGAATTAAGGCATCCCCGATCATCCAACACGAGGTACTCAACAAAGTTGTATCATGTGGAAGGACTTGATCATAAGGTGCACGAACCAGTAACTGTACCGGGAATGGCCAACATGCAAAGTCAAGATAACTGAGGAATGGTTGACTCAGGATTGAACTTCCTTTGAACAAGAGCATAACGGGGTATGGTGACTGAATGAATGCAGCATAGACTCAATATACAAACTGGGACATCTCTGTGACACAGGAGGCATCAACAGAGGCTCCATAGGGACTGGAAGCTTAACCAGTTGGTGGAGATAAACTCAGATAAACGAGTATAGCTATTAAAGTCAAACTGTAACCCAACCAATGGATGTGATATACAGTGCTCTGTTCGAAGGAGACACGACTCGACACCTGCCACAGATAACATCTTTCCTTGTCCGGCTTTTTGGTTTTTTTAATTTTTTTTTTTTGGACTTTTTCAATTATTTAAAAAGCTTGAAAAAAGAATAAAATGGATTTATAGTTACAAACTAGGAGGATACGAGTGTCATAAGGGCAAACAAACTAGTTCCAAGCAATGGAAGATACATATGCTCAATGCAAGGATACACGTGTAAGATATCAACACTCGGGGGAAAATCCCCTCCCAGTAAAAAGGAAATCAAGCTGCGAAGGATATTAAAAATGGCTTTGCATGGCTAGACATGAGATAAGCTCGGGCTATATGGCTGAAACGCATTGTCAGGGGAGCCGTCATAAATCTCAATAAGGCAATAAAATCTCATGATAATGCATTCACAACTTGACATGAGGGAGTCCTGAGGGAAATAGGCCAGCAAAATATCAAGAGGAGTATGAGGCTCTTGTGAAATGTCATGGTAGTACTATACAATAGACTCCCAAACCCTAAAGGAGAAAACGTCAGCATGCGCACCAAATGCAAATAGGGCGCTAACTAGGGTACCCATGTATGGTAAAGCTCTACCACTCATTCATACCACTTCTAAAGCAGCAAGAAGGTTTTGTGACATAATAGAGTGGGTTCGTACCTAAGGTCATGATGAGATGGTCATAAGGCAATGCAAAATGAAAACGGTGATGAAACCTAACCTACATGCCAGTTTAGACATGATACCTGAGATCGGCACGAACGGGTCAATCCAATGGCTGAAGCGACACTGAAAAAGGTCTTCTACATCACGAATTATGTCAAAAACGGTCCAAAATGGTTAGAAAAATGTTGAAACTATAGGAAAGGGGGTAAAAATTTTCAAATATTTGAAAATTTTCTATAAATAGTAAAAAATTCAAAATATTATAAATCATTTGAAACTTTTACCCATTTGAGCTCTAATTTTTAACAGCGAATTCCAGGAGATCCAGCCGGCAGAATTCACTACTGTTTCTTCCAGGTATTTACTCATGCTCTCCTCTTGCATTTTGATACAATTTTTATGAATTTTCATGGTCAAATAAGGTTTTTTGGCCAACCTAAGATGAGCGCTGCAGCCCACGCAGAAATCAAGGTTTTTTCCGCGTATAGGGCTGGATATACCCGAAAAATGGCCTCAAACCCGCGTACATACGCGGCTGTTTTGAAAACAGTCGCGTATGAGGCCGCACATATGGTTTTTTCAATAAACTAATGGGAAAATTTGCAATTTCTTGTGTAGGATGGTCCTAGAGTGGAGAGAGCGTGAGCATGGTGAAGTAGAGGAAGCAGTAAGAGCCGACTTAATGGCTCAACAGGCTCTACATGCATGCGGACTCTACAATTTTTGGTGTCTTGGTGGTTTGAGGGCCAAACCAAGACTGTTATAGATGCTGGTGGATTATTGGGATCCAGACTCGAAGTCCTTCCATATCAATGGGATGTCCCTCACCATAGAGGTGGAGGACATATACTTTATCACTGGGATTTCTAGACGAGGGGAAGTGGTGAACCTTCATTCCTGTGGTGGGCTAGGAGGTGGCCTGACTGTCGACGAGTACATTGTAGTGTACTGTTATCCAGACACCAAGAAGGTGGGGAGTCAAGTCCCTACCAATGCGATACAGGTGTTGGGCCTAAAGGCCATATTATTGACACTGGGTAGGATAGCAGGTTTGGCATCACTCCACCAGGCCTCACGGCCTCTGATGTTCTATGCAGTGGAGTGCATGAGACCCATGATCTATGACTGGAGTACTACACTACTGAGCAACATGAAACACCAGCTCAGTGAGTGTAAGGCAGGCAAGGTGTGGAACTTCGGGTTCAGTAGTATTTTGAGCTTGTTTTTCTTCGATTGTGTTCTAGGATTGAGCCCCAGAGTGGACATTCCTCTTCACGTGGTTCGAGATCCATCCCAATGGCGTTGGGTAGATGCTATGCGCAGACTAGGGGCTGGTAGGGTGGCCAACCCATATCCAGCTGACTTCTTTCCATGGTGGCGATAATAGATAGTTGCCATCAATGACTACCCCTATGCAGGGATAGATTTCTTGGGGGACCCAGACATGCCATTACCACCAGGATCGGCATATCGTGATATAGGTAACGAATCTCGATCCTCTCTTTTTAAAATTTTGAATTATTTAATTTTTTTGTATTTTCTTAATTATGTGGAATCAAAAAGACATATTTTTGGGTGATGATACATAGTGACATCTACCATTTGTGGGTATATGTGGGACCACGACAGCCAAAGGGCTTCTCTCATCATAGACGGAGGGGAAGGGGAGATGACATCACGGGTGTGAATGCAGAGTGAACACTCAAGAGCATTCATACCAACTTTGTGATATTGACACATAGAGTTCCCATGGCGCAAGTCGAGGACTTTCCTGAGGCCATGTAGCAGCAGGTGGTGGGTGTACCATGCGCATGGGTGCGTTTATTCCTACAGCTGGCTAGAGCCGTAGTGACCTTTCATGATCACAACCCTCCTCCTCCTCCATAGGATTAGACACCTAGGAGTGTATACATTTTGTATGATCGTGTATTATATGATGGTGGCTTAAAAGCCCCAATTTTGAATCATGACACTATGTATTATCACATTTTTGATGTATATATAAAAAGTTTTATGGTGATCGATTTATTTATTTACATGGGTAAAAATTGTGTTTGTGATTAATTTATTATGAATGAAACAAATGCCAATGTAACACGTAGTTAGCATATGAGTCAGCAACTTGATTATTATTTCTTGGAATATGTATATATGTTATATTGTCAAATTGTTGTTCTAACAATCTCACAGGCAAGAACCTTCTCAATAATGTCGGATCTCTAACACGGTACAAACCATTGAGCTGTGACACTACTAACTCCGAATCAAGACATACCTCAAGAGATAGAATGCCATATAAAATGGCATCCTGTAGAAGCTCAATAATGGCGCTGTATTCAGCAACATTGTTGGAAGATGGCCATAGACATACACCCCCTGAAGATAGTACCTGACCCATAGGAGTATAAATCACCCAAGCAGCAGAGGCTGAGTGTTGAGTGTGACGGCTTGCACCATCTGTGAATCCTATGTAGATGGAAGATTCCATTGACATCTGCCAAAAGAAACAGAAACTAATCACAAACTCAATCATGATAAGAAAAATACCTAACTATGAAAAGATGTACAATAATATACAATAAGTAGCCTTGGCTAAATATTATGCATAATATTTCTTGAGATAGAGCCCATTTCTAGGCTCTGCCAAGGCCGTTCCTCTGTAATCCACTAACTCATATGCATCGTTCTCTAACACATGCTTGACCACGTAAGGACCACGCCACATAGGATTAAATTTCCCTGCCCCCAAGGGTTCCTTTGGTTGATCCCACAAAAGGACCAAGTCTCCTTCACTAAATTCCCTTGGATGGATAGACTTATCGTACTGGACCTTAACACGATGTTTATTGACTTCTAGAGCCACCAAGGCATCCCGACGCTACTCATCAAGTTGCTCAAGGTGAGCCAAATGCTCTTCCAATGGGGAAGTGTCTGGTAAGAGTTCCACAACTAGCTTCAACGAAGGAATTTTGCATTCAACCAGCAATATCGACTCCACTCCATGTACAAGCTGATATGGAGAAAAACCAGTGGCAGTCTTAACAGCGGTTCGATATGCCCACAAAGCTGGATATAACATAATGTGCCAATTATTCTTGCTTTTTGCGATGGTTCATTGGAGAATGGATTTAAGTGATTTATTCACTGCATCTACTTGTCCATTCACTTGGGGTTAGTAAGAAGATCAATGCTCTTGCTTGTACCCTAACTTGGATGCCAACTTTTCCATCATACGGATCTGAAAGTGTGAGCCATGGTCAGTGACAAGATCTTTCGGAATCCCGAACCGAGAAATAATTTGGTTGAACACAAAGTGAGCGGCTGTTTCACCATTAGATTTTACTATAGGCATAGCCTCATCCCATTTCGTGAAATAATCAACAGCCACTATAATGTGATGGTGCCCCCCAGTCGAAGCTGGGTTGCAATCCATAAAATCGAGTCCCCACTTAGTGAAGGGACTGGCGGTGATAATGGGATGTAACAGGGCAGGTTTCAAGCGCATATTACGTGTGAACACCTGGCAAGGGTGGCACCTCTTGACCGCATCAACACAATCCTTAAAGATCGACGGCCAGAAATAACCCGCTCTAAAAATATTTTGAGCTGTAGAAAACCCAGATAAATGACCACCACACGCCCCTCCATGGCAATCATTCTGCACTACCTCAGCCTCTTCATGAGTTAAACAACGTCGTAAAATGGAATCTACCCCATGGCGGTACAAAGTATTGTCCACTATGAGGTAGTTGTTAGAGACGTGATGTAATCGTCGCCGTTCATCTCGCAAGAGGTGAGTAGGGGTCTTCAGTGTTTGTAAATATATTATGATATCCCCATACCATGGGTCTAACATTGAGATTAAGAATATGTGTTCATCAAAAAACATATCTTCACAAACCAACTCCTCGGCATCGCTCAGGAAATCCAATATAAGCTTTGCAAAAATTAAAGACTACTTCGATTTTGCCGAAACAAACTTGAGATCGAATTCTTGCAGAATGACAATCCATTTATTATACTTTCCCCCAATCATCCTTTGGGTGAGGACGAATTGAAATGGATTGACATGGGCCACAACCAAGGTCTGGCAAAGAATAATATAATGTCTCAACCGCTGAACCACATGTATGGTAGCTAAAGCAAGCTTCTCGACATGAGAATAACGAATCTCTGCGTCAATAAGGTTTCGTCTCAAATAATATATGACATGCTCTTGGAGCTCCTCATCCTCTTGAACCAAAACCATACGAATCGTCTCTAAGGACACAACCACATATAATAGAAAATCATGGCTATAATCTGGAGGACTAATCACTGGGGTTGATGCTAGGGCTCGTTTGAGTGCATCGAAGGACTCCTGGGCTCACTCATCCCAATAAAAGGGGGTGTCCTTCTTCAAGAGACGCATGAAGCCTCTAGTCAAATTGGAAAAGTTGACAACAAATCTTCGTAAGAAGTTTTCCATGCCTTGCAAACACTGAATATGATGAATATTCTTTGGGGGAGACAACTGAAGTATTGCCTCAACCTTCAAAGGGTCGACTCTTATACCCTCTTTAGAAATGATGAATCCTAACAAACGCCCTAATTTCACACAAATTATGCACTTGTGAGGATTTAATCTAACTAAATAGTGCCAGTATCTTTCGAATACCAATCTCAAATGATAGGGATGACGCATTCTCATGCGAGAATGAGCAGCGAGGTCATCCAAAAATACCTCAATAATTGACTTGAGATCTTGGAAAATCAAGGTGATTTCCCGCTGAAATGTAGCTCCGTCGTTTTTAAGGCCGAAAGGCATTTTCCGATATGCAAACGTTCCCCAAGGAAAAATAAATGCAGTCTTATGTTGGTCCTCAGGTTTAATTTGTATCTGATTATACCCAAAAAAGATGTCCATAAAGGAGAACACCTCGCTACCCGCACACTCATCCAAAATCTGATCTATAAATGATGCGGGAAAGTTGTCCTTAGGATAGGCATGATTCAAATCATGGAAATCAGTGCATATGTGGATTTCTCCCTGCTTCTTATCCACCGGAATGGGGTTTGAAACCCACTCCGTCAAGGGAACGGGATAGATGAAATTGGCTTTCAACAGCTTCTCTATCTCTACCTTAATCGTGGGTGTTTTCCTAGGATTCACCGCACGTAAACGTTGTCGAACAGGCTTAGCATTGGGGTAAGTCTTAATCTCATGCTCAACAATACGAGGGTCAATACCTAGAATCTTGTTGTAAGACCAAGCAAAAATATCATGGAATTCCTTAAATAGCTCGGTATATTCCAGAATCTCAGCATGGGAACATTCCGCCCCAATATAGACATTCTCTATCGTGCCAGTATCGCGAGAGATGTTGATAAGAATCATTGAAGATATGTTCGCCATGTTTCCATCAGCCATCAGACTAGGAGAGCTGAATGGAACCATAGGACTACCAACTCTCTGACTAAGAACCGCCCTCAAATCCTCACGCTCCAAACGGTCAAGCTCTAGAAGAAAGTACGATCTATGATGAATTTCCTCCCATGGTGGCTCAACTCCCGACATAGCCTCAATAATCGCTTCATCCGAAGGGAAAACTGTATCAAGGTAGTCATGTGCATGAGAAGACTATACTGCCCATGCCGGCATCACATAAGAGTCCTCCTCCTCCATCCACGAAGAGGAAGGACTAGGCTCTGCAACACTCTTGAGATTAGCTTGATAAGCTATCATAGCTCCAAGCAACGGCACATTCTTCTCGACAGGCTCACTCAAAGTACTCGATGTAGGAAGAATCCAAGGGTCTTCCATATGAGTCGTGCGAAAAGACATCGATGTCGTAGATGTCGAAGCCTCATCGGAACTAGATCCTATCATGAGGATCGGTGCAGGACAACTAAAGCTTCCCATGAGGGATGGATACATGCCTACACCCACACTCCCAGTTGCCAGCTGAGAGTGCTCAATGATCAGGATCGAAGCTCCCGAAGATGTGGTAACAGACAAATTCTTGAATGGCATTTGATCAATCGTTACGATATTCCCGTTATGTGGAAAGCATACAACACAGAACAAGGAAGAAGCAACGGCTTTCATACTGTACATCCAGTTCCTACCCGGCAAGAGATTGTAGTCAAGGGGCGCATTAACCACCTCGACATCTATCGCAACGGTCTCCCCCCCCAAATGGACTTTAAGGGAAGGAAGGATGCTGTGCGGCCTAAAAGATCACCCATCGAACGCAGTTAACATAGTCACTAATTTAGACAGCTCAAGAGAACCCAGACCCTTCGAACAAGACAAAGACATCGCAGAAGTAGCAGCGCCCTTGTCAATTACAGTGCGCTTAACGGTCATATTAAGACATTCTACGTGAACCAAAAGAGACACATAGTAGGGAAAGCAAGGTTGAAGTCCTATGGTTTCAAATTTGATCACAGAGGAAGAATCATGATCGTTCACACCAAGGGAAGAAAGCAACGCCTTCCTTTGCGAAGGACAACTCTGAAGCACTTCCAATGCAGACATCACACAAGGAGTGTGGCCCAAATCCTTGACAAGTGAATAATTTTGGGTGGCTTGGGAATTTGGATTATGCCCTGAATGCTTAAGGACTCCCTTAGGAATGTGAGGTGCAGCTTTAGGTTTATCTGTAGGTTTCTCAATGCACAAAGGGGACCTTGGTGGATCAGGCTCTTTGCTTGGGCTAGGTTGTGACAAACCATAATCTTTCACACCAGTCGCAACTTTTGCAACATGGACCATGTTGATGCACCCACGACCACTACCCTCCAGCGGATCATCATCACTAGACTGGTCATCGTACTTCGAGTTCATATTTTTATTATGCGGTAAAGGGTTAGTTAGCACAGCTGGGCCCTGTGCCAAGAATCTCAAAGCTTCCTCAATGCGAGGGCACAAGTAAGTGAGGTGATCGTCCTTACATAACTTGCAAGGGAACTTAACCTTACATTTAGCTTGCTTGTGCCCCCCAACATTTCTACCGTTCTTGTCATTATTGTTAGCATTCTCATTCTTATTCCCACCCTTTCGATTATTTTTACCCTTTTTTCTATTATGTCCGGGCTGCTGGTTACCCTTCTGGTATGACAATTGCACAAAGAGTGCACTCGTCATTTGGGTGGGTTGAGACAAAGCCGTAACTTGTCCCGAAGCAGATTGGTTGATTGACAATTGACTAACTTGTTTTGTAACCGAATCCATAGGTTTCACACTTGCACAACCCACAATGCCATCGGCATGTGGTCCAGGTTTGACTTTGGGATTGAAATTGGAACGAGAAGCATTGGGAATAATCTCATACAACAAACTGGACTGAGCATAAATCAAGTCCAGTTCTTGTGCCCTAAAAATTGCTTGTTCTTCATTCTGCACTCCAGATGTGGAAACATCCTTTGCTATATACGGCAATAACGAATTGAAGAACCACTCAAGGAGGAACTCCAGCGGTATAAAAGCTTTAATTCACCTCTTCCATCTACGCCACTCTTGAATATGATCAGAAATATGTGTGGCTTTATCTTGCCGAAATGTTGACAGGAGTTTAGTACCAATGTCATAACGCATTGGTAGCTGGAAGTGATTAAGAAAAGTCATCGCAAGGTCGTCAAACAAAGCGAAATCTCTCCTAGGTAACTCTATATACCACTTCGCGGCAGGCCCTGTAATGGTGCATTGAAATAGTCTCAAAGGGACTGAGTCCTGATGTAAGGAATTCGAAAAGCACCATAGGTGAAATGTAGTAACGTGTTCGCTTGGATCCTCTCCCAATTTGCCCTCGAAGTTAGGTATGTCCGAAGGAAGTTTGGTAGGGATAGCTGGCCAAGCTGGGTCATGAGCTACAGGACCGTTCGTCAATCTCGATAAGTCAGGAATATTAAGCATCGCAAGGAAAGGGAGCCTATGAGTCAAATGAGTCGGATCCATGTCAAGGAAAACTCCAAAAGGATTTGGATTATGCACACATCCCGATGTACACGGTTTTAGTGGTCAAACCCGCGTATATATGCGCTTATAGGTATACAACTCGCATGTATCATTTTTCATATGTTTTTAGGGATGATCAAGGAAACATCAAAGGACAAAAACTGGTCCATGGGGTCTAAGGAGTTTGCAACGGGACAGGGGAAGGCCATACAAAGTGTGATTCACCTGGAGTGGTGAAATCAGCTATAACAATCCCAGGATCGAATCCTATGGACACCCAAATGTCAAAACACATACCATAATACTCAACGACATTATATAAAATAAACCATAAGAATTTTAACAATATTGTAGAGTACTTCTATGTTTTATAAATCCACGCTATACACAATGTGTATGCAGGTTGTAACAATAAGATAAATTCGCTACAGAGAAGTCGTGACACCCTCACTTTTTGTACACATGCTGTAAACACGGCCTCGGTCCCATAAATAACCACACAATCAAGATAAAAAATTTCAAATGTGTGGAGACCCTGTCAACAAACAACCTACATCAAGCATTTCCAACGTAGGATTTTTACACCCTCGACTGTATTACTTTCCTTTTACACATAAATAAATAAAATAGTGAGTATGCACCCATCCAAGATATCACAGCTGCCATGGAGAGTGCTCATGCCATTCACAGCATGGCCCCAAACCATACATTGTCACTATTTAATTTCTTACAACTAAGACAAATAATGGAAGCGAATATACATAGACCAACCATGAAGGCAAATGCCATATAAAAATCAGCATAAATAACCATTGAAATCAGATGCAGTATAGACTTATAAACAGTCTTATAAAAACCATAATCGAGTTTACACAGTCGAATTCCATTGGCTATGGAACTATTTCAAGCAATGGTGCTGCCCTGGCTTGTTAATAGAATAAAACATGATTTATAATTTACACACAGAGCCGGTCAAATGTACCAAATCTCTCGTTTTTCATTGCCAACCGTATCATATTAATTACAAACCCAAATCGTTGTAAACCCAGGCCTGAATTCAAATCGAAAACCCCACATTAAACCCCAACCAATGACGAGATGAAACTCAGTCCCACCCATAAAGCCAAGAGGTGACAAGTGCAAGCTTTTTTAACAAGATTACCATGAACGTTATGGAATCACCCACAAACTGATTTCAAAGCTCTGAGCTATGTTTCTCCTTGCTATCCCTGTCACCTACAACCACTAGCAAGGAGATGGATGAGAAGTATGGAAATCGTGGCTAAGCTACAAACTATCAAACAATTCTGCAAAACCCAACAAAGTCTTACCTCTGCTATCATGAAGGTCTCCTTCACCACGTTGCGCAGAGGCAAGAAGAGAAAACAAGGAAACCAAGAAATGACCAAAATCCATCATGAGCCAAGCCCCAAGATTGAGCTGCCACACACTCCAACGTGCATTAATGGCACCATTATATTGCCCATTATCAAAACCCAAACCTACTACGCTATAGTTTTCCTACGTTCCAAATTGAATGCCTCCATTTTTCATTGCAAAGTCATAAACCCCTTATGCATGGTATAAAATATATTATATATTCACCACAACAAGTTAATACAAGGTCGGCATTAACATATGTATCGCTTACCTTAGGTTTTAAACCTTAAGACCATGCTTAAACAAACTCTTAAGGTATTAAGCCTAGGACCATGGCATATTGAATATGCCATGGCATGTTTTATTTATAAAAGCCAAGGTTCGTCCTTTGTTTAACGAAGATCTATGAACCTGTAAAAGAATAAAAAAAAGTATAAGTTAATTACTTATCGTAAAATAAACCTGTAATACAAATAGGCTAGGGTATTAACAATTGATAGCAATTACGCCAAGAATAATAGGTGCCATTAAATTACTGAGTTTCTATCATGCAATGATAGGTGTGTTATTGACCTTGTTAATACTACAAGTTTGTAGAGAATAAAAATAAACAATTAGTAGGTGTCACTAGCTACGAGTGTATGAACGAGTGATCAAGCATTCAGTTTTCCATAACAAGTTTACCGTCGCTAAGAACACCTGCACGTAGCCAAGTTAAAAGTGTTTTAGTTCAAAAGAACTAAGTAAGACTGCTAGACAAGTAGAGACTTTTACCTCTGAGGCAGTTACATGGGAGAACTAGTCCCACAACTCCACCCACTTTGGTTCTAGAGACAAAGTTAAGATAGAGCCAAGTATACAACATAAGCACATGTAAGATAATAATGAAGTACATAATCAAAGCATCTAACATACACAGTCAAGCGTAACCATAAGAATCACATAGTAATCAACATTACAACATCATAAGCACAAACAATAAATAGAATAATAATCATAACTAAAGTAAGGAGGTAAAACGTAAGAACAACTTATGACAATTCTATAGTACGATAGAGTACAACACATTCCGCAAGTTTAATAATGTCCAGAAAAGGTTGTGTTTAACTGGCCTAATAAAAAAAAATTATTTACAATTTTTAGGGACATTACAAACATCTCCCCCATATATGGTTTCAAAACCATATGCAAGGCCCTCCTAAAACCATGGGTTTTTTAGGAGGCCTTGCAAATGGTCTTAAAACTATTTGAAACAACCTCCTAAACCATGTAGAATAAAACCATCGGTTGTTTAGGAGGCCTTTCACATGGTTTAAAAACCATGTGCATGACCACCATTTTTTTGCAGGTAATTCAATTTTATTATTTTTTATTATTTTTTTAAGTAGGAACATTACAACATCTCCGCCATATTGTGTTGTTTTTTTTATCGACATTTTTTATCGCCAATAATTAAAAAAAAAAAAAATTGTTTTTGTTTTATTAGGTAGGAACATTACAACATCTCCCCCATATTAGGATGTTTTTGTGGCCAACATTTATTTTGGAGGATAATTTTTCTTTTTCTTTTTTATGACCGACATTTAAAAGAAGAACGTCACATAATGTTACATAACGTTACATGACCTCCCACATACTGGGTTGTAGAGCACTGCTCGACGCAATGAGGAAATTTCTGGGGAATTTAAAAAAATAAAGCCTCCTATGTTTAACAGAGAAATTGAAAAAGGTGAAGAAGCCGAGGTTTGGATGTTAGGAATGAAAAAATATTTCCATATTTACAACTATTCTGATAGACTAAAAGCCCAAATGGCTATATACAATTTAACTGGAAAAGCTGATATCTGGTGGTAAGACATAAAAAGTGTGAAAAATATTAAGGAGAATTACTTAACTTGGAGAGTCTTTAAAAAGTATTTTAAAAGAAAGTTTTTATCTGAACAATATTACGAGGAAAGAGCTAAGGAATTCTATGAATTAAAATTGGGTCCAATGTCAATGAAAGAGTTAAGTAGCAAATTTCTAAGTCTGTTAAGATATGTAGCTTACATAATTGATGAAAATTCTAAAACACAAAGATTTTTAAGTTGTCTGCCCACTAGCTTCAAAGATAGGATTGAGTTTGATAACCTAAAGACACTTGACGAAGCTATGAGAAAAGCTGATTTTTGTTATGAATAGAGCAAGAAAAGAAAATTTTTACCTAACTAGAAGAATAAGAAGAAAAGTCACTTTGACAAGAAAAGAAGAGGGTTTAAGCCAAATAAGAGTTTTGGGAATAAATCTTTGAATTTATCTAAGAATAAATATCAGAGAGAATATTTTAAAAATGAAGTACCACACAATACTACAACACCAAAAGGAAGGGATATGGCAAACAACTTTGTTAAAAATAATGAACATAAAGAACCTGTCAAGTGTTGGGAATGTCAATGACCATATTATGCCAAGTACTGTCCAAATAGGAAGGGAAACTTCAACAACATACACACTATCTAGAAAGAGGAAACAGTTGGAGTTGTGGCAAATGAAATTCCTAGAATAAATGAAGTTCTGCGGAACCAACAGGCGAACCATCAAAATTCCATGATGGAAGTGCAAGGTATGATATAAAACCACTATGTTTCCATGTTGATTGATCCAGGTGCTAGTTTAAGTTATATATCTCCTAGAATAGTGGAAAAGTGCAGTTTATTTTTAAAAAAATTTGAAAAATCCTTGCTGGTCTAGATATTTACAGGAATTAAAAGGAAAGTTGTCAATTTTGTTGAAAATTGTAATTTTCTTATGAGTCAGTTTAAAAACAAGGTCAAGTTAAATTTATTACCATTAGGATCTTATGATGTCCTAATAGGTATGGATTGGCTGGAAAGACATCAAATCATTTTAAATTACTTCCAGAAAACTTTTACCTATTTAAATGATAAAGGAGAAAGGATTACAATCACAAGAATACCTAGGAAAGTTTATGTTGGACAAATCTCACCCTTATAGATGAAAAAGGTTGTAAGAAAAAGTTGTAAATTATTTGTTGTACACATATTAAATAATGAACAAATTGGTAAAGAACATAAGCGAGGATTCGAGAATATTTCGATCCTGCGATATTTCTCGGATGTCTTCCTGGAAGAAATTTCAGGATTACCTCCCAAGAGAGATCTTGATTTTACAATCGAATTAGTACGCGGAGCAGTACCTAATTCGAAGGATCCTTATCGAATGAACATTTTAGAACTTAGCAAATTAAAATTACAATTGCAAGAATTAATAAATAAAAACTATGTAAGACAAATTGTATGTCCTTGGGGAGCACCTGTCCTTTTCGTTAAGAATAAATACGGGACATTGCATCTATGTATAGACTATAGTCAATTGAATAAAATGAAAATTAAAAACATATATCCTCTACCCCGCAACGATGATCTGTTTGATCATATACGAGGAGCGACAATATTTTCAAAAATAGACTTAAGATATGGGTATCATCAAGTCAGAATTAAATATGAATACATCTTTAATACTGCTTTTAGAATTAGATATAGACACTATGAGTTTGTGGTTATGCCCTTTGGGTTAACTAACGCTCTAGCAACTTTCATGTGCTTAATGAACAATGTCCTAAGTAAATACTTAGACAAATTTGTAGTCATCTTTATATATGACATATTAATCTATTCTAAAACAAAATAAGAGCATGACAGACACTAGCAGATAATACTATAAGTTTTAAGAGAACATCAACTATATGCTAAGTTCAATAAATGTAAATTTTATAAAGGTAATATAAAATATCTAGGGCACGTAATATCCGAAGAAGGGATATAGGTAGACCAGGATAAGATAACATTAATAATTGATAAGATAAAATCAATAAGAGAATCAAGTTGTAATCTTTGATTTAAAAAAATAATCTCAAAATTTGTTGTAGGGAGTCTCCTTAACAACTCACCTCACACCTTGTGACCTCCTTCTCTAAGAAGGCATTTTTTTTGCTTATCTTGTTTCAATTTGTCTCTAGTAATTGCTGGAATCAAATTACTTCTACAAAGAATTCAAATTTTGAGATCTAACACACTTCAAGGAAACACCAATTGGTTTGTTCTTTGGTCACCATCATGATTAAAACACTAAATCAATCGGTTCTAGCCTATACTCATCTGCAAAGTGGTTGACTATTACATGTATTTTCCCTGGTAAGAATATGTCTTCCTCGGTGGTGGGTTTGTTGTGTGGTGTATTTTTTATTGACTCTCTACACCTCTGTGTTGTTTTCTATGCATGGACTGATGTGTGGTATAGGTGAAAGTATCGATATCTATCTCCATCTTCCAAAAAGTATATGTTGCAATGTAGTCTTTTTCTTATGATTTTACCCTATAATATCCATGCGCTCATGCTTATTCTTCCCTCAACGGTCTCCTATCTATGATCTGGTGTGTCATGCAGCCATTTATTGATGTGAAATGAAATATGTGTGGAATACTCAACAATGTTTTTTCATTTTCTACACAACTTTCTTCATTTTCAACATCCCTTCTCTATTTATGTTGGTGGATTTCCTCATTTATGGTTTCACCTATACAACCTTGTGTAGTGCTATGGGAATACCACTCTGTTTATTGGGATTATGTGTTTTTTGTTTACTATTAACACTCTCTTATTTGATTGACATCAGAGTTATATGACATGTGCATCCGAGTAATCGAGATGGTGTATTTCCCTTGTCGTTCTCTATATCCCTACATGTGAATCATTCATGCCATCTCCAATGATTTCCATATATGTGTTCCCTCACATTTACCATCCAGACATTCTTTTGGCATAATGGTTTCATGCTTTCATGCATCATATGCCCATTGTGTGTTACCACATGGCCCAAAATAAGGATGGACCCCTTTTCAGTATTCTTTTATTCTTTGGAGTAATGGCCCCATTTTTATGGGACATTTAGAATGGAAGGAAGGTTTGATTATAATAATAAAGAGAATAGTATGGAATGAATTGATGGGAGAATAATAAGAATTGATAGGACTTAGGGAAAAAAATTACATTAAATTTTTTACTATAATTTAATGGAAATGGGATGGAAAGTTTTTGGGAATTAATCAATGAGCTCTTCGCTCTTTATTTTTTTATTTGAATTTTATTTCATTCATGGAATAAGAGAGGCAGGGGGTTTGAAGGGATATATCTAGGGTGGGATTAAAAATTTTCCAGACATAGGTGTAGTAATGATACCACCAATGGATGTGATCGACACATTATCATAGGACACAAAAATGGGGAATTTCAACCAACAATACACAAATTACCTTTCATGAAGAAAATTCAATCCAGTGTAGAAGGGTTCAAACATACACATATTTTTAGAAACAAATATGGGTGCAACCAACATTTCAATGATGACACAATGAATTAAACAGTATTGCATGGTGATGCAGTTTACAAAAAAAACTAAATTTCATGATACAACTCAATTTCACCATGACGACACTTCCTATGAAAGGAGTGAAGACCAAATAACAATGGAAATGGTAAAAATAAATATGGATGTGAAGAGCATGTCACATCAGAGACGATGGCGAAGAAAAAATGACAAAGAGATAAGATGAATATATTTTCCACTATTGTTTTGTTCTAACTTTTTCGAATGATGTTGATGTTGAGTATCAACACCTCTCAAATAAACAAAAAAAATTATTTTTCTCTTGCTACAAGATGATTGATAAATATCTAATATTAATATGTATTTGATCTATTTTAGCAAATATCAATGTGTATTCTCCCAATTTAGAATTGAGATTGTCGTTCTATAGGCTTAGACTCATCTCCATGCACAATTAACCAAACATTGTACTCTTCATTTAATGTTTTCAAATTGAATTTACAATTTACATAATTATCCCCTTTATTTTCTTCATTTAAACAAGAATCTGACAAATTATTTGGAATCTTTGGGAAGCACAATAGAAAATACTAGCAACTTCAATTACTCAACAATTTTCTCAAATCTAGTGCTCGGATTACCTCCAAATAATTTTATATTCAAGGTTCTATTTGCACTCACTTATGGTGATTCAAGAGTGTTCAGTATTCAATAATGATTTTATGATCTAAGAGTGGTTAATGTTTACTTTTCCTTTGGTGGAGCTGAAATAATATATGCATAGGATCAAGTATCTTTTAAGTCAAATGGATTTTTTAATTGGTGTGCTATTTCAATTCTAATAAATAACTTACATCAACAACAAAAACCTCAAGCCTCTAGCAACTCGACTCCCCTCACTTTAGCAAGTGCATTCCTTAAACCACAATGCTTCAAATCATTGGGATGGTAGTGGATTATTCAACAATTTGAAAGGGTGTCCTTAATTATTTGACACACCAACTCAATCTATGTAGTTCAATTCCCTTTCAATTGCAACAATTTCAAATATTAAATATATAGTGCTAGCAATTTCAAATTATTTGATGTTCATAAATAATGATCTAATTCTAAACAAAATATATAGAACATGAGATTGGATGGAGAATCACAATCGTATAGCTCCTCTATTAGATTGGTCATGTATGGGAGAGAGAAATTTATCACTACTTTGATTGATGATGATTGCATACATTTACAAGTGGAATGATAAAGTAACTATCATAACCAACAAAAAATTTCTTATATTGGATATCTAACTATCATCCAATAATTCGTTTATACATTGTTTCTAACTATTTTTCCATAGTGAAAAATTCAAAAGACATAAAATATCATCAACCAGATTTCAATCTTATTTGATTATATAATTTCGTGATATGAGGAATAAATGCAAAGTCAAGTGTGAGATAAACACATTTCCTTTTTCTTGGATTTGTCAATGTATTCTCTAGTTTATTGTCAATGCTTCTTAATGAGCCTTTACTCAAAAAATTCAAGGGAAAATTAGGAAGGAGAACCCATACATGGAAAATTTAGGGAACACCAAGATAAGGAGAAAAATATAGAGTCCAATGATCAAGACATAATCGACAAGATAAGCTTCATATACAACTCCATCAACAACAAAACCAATTGAAGAATCAACTGTATCTACTACTAGTGGGTCTCTAACATGTAGGGATGTTGCTTATGGATGAATAGGAATTGGGAAACACATTTTTGAGTCATAAAATACCATTGATTAGATTTCAATCATAATTTGACTATACAATTTAGTGATAGGAGGAATCTGGTGCAATGCCAAATGTGCAATAAACACATTTCCAAGTCATAAACTATATTCAATTAGATTTGATTCTTAATTTGATTTATAGGAGGAATCAAATTAAAATAAGTGAGTTGTGATAAAGTGAGTAGGGTGAGGTAAGTGAAAAGTTAATTATTGATCTTTTACTTAGTTATTTTGATCATTCACTGATTGTGACAAGAGGCACTTTATGCATCCCGGTATGAGGGAGAAGTGTAATTATGTGCTCAATGTTGAGTTGACATGTGGAACTTTAATAAAGTAATAAAATATCAAGTAGATAAAAATTTTACAATGTTGACCCTAAGTAAAGTTCAAAACCAAAATCAGGGGGATATGTAATTCCATGCTCAATTTTGGCACATGGAACTTTAATAAAATAATAAAATATTAATTAAATAATTTTTTTGCAATTTCAACCCTAATATAAAGTTAAGAACCAAAGAGATATATATGCCAATTAATTAAAATTAAAAATTAATCAAACTTGTCACACTTCTTGCTATGCTATGTGGAAGTTTAGCCATGGTCAAAACAAAGATTTACATAGGATGGATTTGAGCACATACGAGAGGTAAATTTACATATTAAACCAGTATAGGTCTATCTTAGCTCCAGATTTCCCAAGCACCAAGAGAGATGAAATCCCTTGAGGTGCACTATTTTCCTCAATTTTTGCATTTAAAAAAAAAATCACCTCAAGCGATTTGATCCCACTTGGCCCTAGATAGAACCAAAGATAAGATGGATCTATATTGGTATAATCAAGTTAAATCGCATAATTGGGTTGCATTTTTTTCATTATCATTGGCATAGATATTTTGAATTGTATATTCTCACTTAATTGTTAAATTTGCATTTGATTACTCTTATCACTCAACAATACAATCAAATTAACTCAAATAGAAGACACAACTACCTCCATCACCATCAACTTAGAGATTTTGGATTTTATATTATGACTTGATTATTAACTTTGCAACTAATAACATCGATCAATCAAAAATACAATCAAGTTACCTCAAACAAATGACTCAACTACCTCTATTTTTTTTAACAAAAACTAGAGAAATATTTATATATAAAAAAGCTAAGCACATCCATCCTTACAAAAAGTTGCCACAATATCAAATTGTTCTGAAGAAAGGAAACTGAGATAACTACACCGATAACTAAAATAAAGATGCATCTTGGATGATTTTTTGAAATAAATTATACCCATTGTAGGGTATAGTCTAGAAAACTGACTATTTAAAAAAATATAAAAAAAAAAAACATCTTAGAGGCATGTTGAAATAAAATATTTTTTCTTTCCTTCTAACCCACAAACCGACTGAACTACCGATGTTTCTTTCATTGGATGGTCTCCGTGGGTTGGAGTGTCTTGACAGTGACTGCACTCATTCATACTTGTAAATTTATGAACTTATTTTATGATATCCATTGTTCCCATGAGCTCACGGAGGTCACAATCATTATCATTGATTCTTGACTTGTGGAAATCCATTTGGTTTTAAAAATACTTAACATCTTCAGTTGCAACCCTACTTTCCTTAAAGTCGGTTCCTACCAATTCATAGATCCATCGTAGGTGGATTTTAATGTCTGATAGAGTTTCTTTGATGTCAATTATGTACTCATTTCTTTGGTTTTTCTCCTTTGAAACCTGGGCATTTTTTAGACCCAAAAGGATATTAGAGACAGAAGGAAGGTCTTGTAAAGGACCAACGCAAATAGTATTAATGCCGTGGGAACTTGCTGTAGGATGCTAGAACGGTAAGGATTCCTCTCAATGCCAAGAAACAGAAGGTAACACCTTGAATTCTTCACACTAGGAGCTGATAGATAACAATAAGGGAGACTGCGCAGGTTCACATGAAATATCCTTTCCACAGAATAAACCTTCAAATGAGAGTCTGAGTTATTCTTTCGAAGAACTAAGACGAGGAACAAATGACTTGTAGAGAACCTATGTATAACATAAGAATGTAGGAGGAAGGGGGGACGTATTCATCCCTCTCCGCGTTTCCATGAAGCATGCCAACAATCCTTTCTTAACATCAGGAAGCTAGAGGTAAGGATGCCTCTTTTATTCCTTCACGTGATCAGATGTTCCATGAAGCCAATGATGTCGCGTAATTAGACACTTGTACTTTGGAGACATCATGAACAAAGGGTAAGTTTACAAGAGGGACAAACCATGAAGGCCAAATTATATTTTTTTCTAGGGAACATGATTATGATAAGTGGGTTGACCCTTAATAGAGACTACACCCAAATTTTTTTAATTCCTTGATTTGACAACTTGTGTACGGTAGAATTATTACCTCTGAGAATGTGGAACTAAGTTCCATGAAGATATTGATTGATGTGATTAATGCGATCATATATTCTTCAGTAGTTGGCGGTGCCATACTTCTAGTCCATTCTCATTTTTTGAATAACCTTCTTAGAGTCTCCAAAGAGTATAAGTTTGGTGATGGTATTCCACCCTACCAATTCTAGCCCTAGGAAAAGCGAGAGTCATTTCTCTTAGTTATTGGATTTAAGTCATATTCCCCAGGCGAAAGAAGTGACTGTGTTTTCTTTATGATCAAAGATGATCCTACCTGCAGCTGCCTCCCCAAACTCAATTACCTCTATTACCATCAACATAAAGAATGTATTTTACTTGAGTTGGGAGTATAATTTTATGGTTTTAAGTGTTGCATCAACTTAGAGCTGAGTCAGTTTGTATTCTTATCTCTGTTAATGAATACAATCATTAATTAAAATAATTTTTTAATTGAAAAATACTTTAAGAAAAAATTTACAACTCTATTCAAATAAAAGATTTGAACTCAATCTCCACTTAAACATTTAATAAAAAATAATTTTTTTCTTAACTCATTTTTTCTCCATTTTATGAACTCTTATTATGAGGTCCAAACTATAAATCAATTCTTGGTGAAATTTAGTCAGAGTTTCAATTATGTAAACTAATGTAGGTGATAAAAATTGGATTTCAATCCTTTTTAATTAAGAACAAGTACTCTAACAAATCTTAAGGTATAAATATATCTTAAACCCTAACATTTTAAGTCCTGAGATTGTAATTTTATCTTTTCAATCTAAAGGGAGTCATTCAATATATCTACCACTCCTTTATATAACATCCTGTCGTAGCAGATCCCCTGATAGGTCATCCATAATGTGCATATATATATGTGGAGAGATGTACCCTTTTTATATGGCGATAGGAATTGGAATATTTCGGAATTGGATAAGAGGTGTGTGATTAAATTATATTTTAATTCATGGATAAAATTCAAAGCTTATATAAGGGCGCTTGCACGAAGTTGGTTCCACTTTTTGGTGCCACTTAGGAAATCAGAAACGCACTTCTGAAGTGCAAATCAAGAACGCATATGCATTATTGATGGTACGTTCGGAATAACCTGAGCCCAAACACAAGGCTAAGGTTCGTGAAAATGTATCGCGTATGTGATATATCGCATATGCGTTTTGTAATGTTAAATATCACATATGCGATATATCGCTTATGCGATATGCAACATTTACAAAACGCATATGCGATATATCGCATATGCGTTTTGTAAATGTTGCATACCACATATGGTGGTATGAGGAACCAAAAAAACAATTTATTAATAAAGGATACAACTTTGGTGGTTTTCTCTCTCTTTGGATTTCCATTTAAAATCATTATGTATTGTGCATTTGTATTGAATGGTTGTTGAATGTTTTATTAATGTGTGATTGTTACTTGAAGTGAAGAAGTTAAAATTAGTATAAGTGTCTAATACCAATTCACCCCCCCCCATCTCAACATCTATAAATATTCAAACAATTGGTGTCAAAGCATGTTTTATTCACGTAGTTTGACAACTACAAGACATATCCCATAGATTACTCATGCATTTTCAATTAGTATACCCTAAAAAAGTTCCCTTCCTAAATGGAATAGATTATGTACCATGGAGCATAAGAAAAGAGGCATATATGCAAGTTGTTGAGCTTGACATTTGGTGTGTAGTTCATAATGGATACACAAATCCAAAGAATCAACCAAAAGGTTCAATAACAAATAATCTACACAAAGACAATCCAAAGAAAATGAATGCAATTTTGAATGCCCTATCATATTGTGAGAAGAACAAAATGGGACAATGAAATTAAAGTACATAACTCTGGGAGAATATACACTATATTTATTCAAAAGAAACTCTCTCAATAAAATGAGGTACAACCCAAAACAAATGATGAAGCCATTGAGAGAAAAAGCAAAGTCTCCAAAGATAAAGAAGACTTTGAAACCGAAGAATAAGTATATCTAGAGGAAGAACTTATTAGTTCTCTATGTGAACTAAGGAAAGATGAAAGATAAAACTAATCATTAATGGAGCAATTGCAAAAGTATCAAGATGAATATTATATTTCAAAAGAAGGCACTAAAAGATTAGTTTTGGATGTTATGCAACCAAGTCCCATAAATAACACACAAATAGTAGAAACATGATAAAAGAGAGCAATCCATGCCTGAATAATGAAGAACACAGATAAATAACAATCCTCTTTGAGGGAGGAACCTCCTTACACAATGTAATTATGTACCCAAGACAAGACAATATGCAATGCTTACTAATATGAGAATATCTTCTTACTATATATAGGAGACATGTGTGTACAATAACAACTAATAGACCCAAGCCTACATCAATAATATGTAATACACTGCCATATAGGAGGTAAACTGTGCCACACTATAGGGGGAAATGTTCCCAACATTTAGGTCTTAAAATTGTATTGAAAGAAAAAATTGAAAAGACACAACAAACCCTGACAAATAAACTAGAGGAGAAGGAAAAAAATTGCAAGCAAGAAGATGAAATTATCTCCCTAATAAAGGAACTGAAACAAATACATAAGAACCATGAATAATTTGAAGATACCATTGTTGGTGTAAGAAAATTCAAATAGTAGATCTGCCAAGAAAATTGATGAAGACCTAACAAGTCAACTTCAAGAGAATAAATAACTTTTTCAAAGGAAAGAGTTTGAGATCCTTTCTAAATAGAAGAAGATTTGGATAAGATAGTTTCCTAGTTGGAGACAAATCAAAATTTGAGATGAGCACCATGATTTGAGATAAAATATTTGGTTGTTAATTATCTCCACATGAAAAGCGTAGTCTTTGTTTTGACAACAATCATAACACTGTTGAAGAAACACTACTACATTTCGATCCAAAATCCGGCGGTTACTTCCGACGGCGCATGGATTTTTTCTTTTAAACCTACCAAAAATCACAAAGTTAATTTTTTTTTTAAATTGTGGTCATAAGCGTCTCTTAAGCGATGGCTAGTCTCATAAGCGTCGCTTAAGCGATGGCGCATAAATTGATCAATTATTTAAAAAAATACACTTAATTGGCTAATTATTTAAAATGGAAAACTAAAACTTAAACTATCATGCTTAATCACCCCTCAACTACCACTACAGGTGTGCATTTTTGTTTCATTTGTGATGATATTCTCATTTGTAAGGTTGGGTGATTCCATTTGGACATGATCAACATATCCTTTGCTTGAAGTAGATAAATAATAGTTGTATTCACTTGCTTAAATATGTGACACCGGATCTATGTATTCACTTTCTTAGTAAAATGCACGCCATAGTATGTACATTCATTCAAATGAAATCTAGTTCATTAACCTTATTTTGGGATCACACTTATCAAACTAGCTAAATTGATTAAGTTTCAAAACTTGAGTATTTCCTATGTTAAGATTGTTTGGATATTGAAAAAAACCTTGATGCAGGTTCCCACATTGAGTTTGTTTAAAGAAGGAAATCTAATACGATAAGATCAGTCACGTTTAACCTTTCTTCTAACATTAGGCCCAAGTACAAAAAGTGGGTCTTGTTTGACCTTTTCCTATTACCACTCTACATAAGCCTAAGATTAAGTGTTTCCCTTGCTGGAAAGAAAAACCATGTAATTCAATTATGTTAGCATGTGTATAGGTGAATACCCCTTCTATCCCACTGCCTAAGATAGACTACATATCAATAGTTTCAACATATTTAATTGTACTCTTACTAACAACATATATGGAAGACTACAAAACCAGTAAATGTTGATCCTCTTCCAAAGTTATGTTCAAATAAAAAGGGAAATTAACTTGTCATTCCCCTTGTCACATACTACAACTTAGTGCAAAAATTCTTATGTTTGGGTAAGGTCACTGCATTAGAACTAATGTATCTCCTTGGGGATGACCACTCACACGTGCACATATGTTTAAGCACGATATTGATATATTATGTGAATTTGTCTTCTATCAAGGTCCAGAATCATGGGGTCAATCCTTTTGTCATGTATATGGAGCCATGATTTGAGCGTGGGTTAATGTATAATATTGGAGCCCCATGGACTATGGCGTGACTTTTATTGGCACAGATGGTGGCGTAGGAATGTTTCATGTGAGTTGTTTGCTCCAATCCATGGGCCTCCCCTTGATCTATACAATGAAGCAAATCAAGGAGGGGTAATCCATTTGACTTGGCTATGTTGGCTTTGTTATTTTAATTATGCTATGGATATGAATTGGATCATGATATGCACATTTTGTTTCTTGTTTACTTCGTTCCATTGGGCATCTTTCGCTCTTAAGTTATTGGGACAACCCACTTTATGAGGGAAATTTTCACATGTATTCACGCATAAGGAGATCGATTCCTCCATGGTGAGATATATGTCTTTTGGGGCCATATTTCATGATTACACATGGACCTATAGGTCAACACATCACCCTTAAAGAGGATTTTAACGTATACATTGGAGTTTCAATTGCCTACTTTGCCCTCCTATAGAATAACTACTATAGACCAAATTAAGCATATTATGATATATTCGTATGTAACATGTATTTGCATATCGTTATTGGTGTAATGGCTTGTAATGGCTTATTGGTGTAGAGTCCCTTTGTTAAAGGCTCCCGTTGAAAGATGAAAGACCGGGGGTTCGCTTCGCTCCACAGAATGCCCTCCTCGACTCTAGCGCTCTGCCCTATGCACAGTTTGCTCAAATTAACCACAGTATTGGATTTCGAGCGAATTGCAATTTCCAGGATAGAATGTCTTTTACTGATTTGGGTGTACCACTGCCTGTGATAAATTTCTGTTCACCCGCTCATGAGTTTGTGGGCATTAAACCTCCAGATCTTATGGTGCAGGCAAGGAGGGAAAATAGCACCCGGTGATTAGCGTTTTCGTAAGGAAATTATGTCTATGAAGAAGGGATGGAGGAAATTTGGAGTTGCAGTTGTGGGTTTGGTGCTGCTATCCATGCTCGTTCCATTGGTATTCTTGCTCGGACTCTATGGTAGATTTCAGAGCAATAAGCTCATCTGAACCCATTTCATTTTTTATTTGACTTGAAGCCCCCTTCTCACAGACTGTTGTGTATGGGGAATCTGGATTTGGAGTACTTTGGCTGGGGCTGGGGCACTTACAGGTTTTTATGAAGCCCATTTGTGGAATTTGTGGTGGGCGTTTTTCATTTGTATAAAATTTTGCTAAGGAGCTAAGAACTAATATGGAAATGAAAGAAGCCCAGTTGGAGAAACTTGTAGAGGAGAGGGATAACTTGCAAGGTGCATTAGATGATAAAGCAATAGCAGAGAGAGCTTTAAATGGTGAGAAGCAAGAACTCTTGGCCATAGTTTTGGAAGCGAAAAGAAGCAATGAAGCGATCATTAAACACAAGGAGGAGGCAGAGTTAGGGTGGAAAAATGAAAAGGAGGAATTGGGTTCTTCTCTTGCAGATTCTTCCAGAAAAACTCAAGGATTGGAGGATACTGTTGAAGGTCTAGAGGCTGAGAATAAAAATTTGTCTGATCAGATGGAGGTGATGCGAAGCCAATTGAATACTGAAAGTGTGACATTAAGTGAGTCTCTGTTGGAGACGAGGAGGGTTGTGGATGAGATGACAAGAGAGAAAGAGGAGCTTGAAACAGAGGTTGATGGAGTGAATAAAAATGTCGAAATATTGTGCAGGGAAAATGAAGAGCTAGGGCACGAGATTACTTCTTTGAAGGGTGAGTTGACGTTGAAAGATGATGTTTTATTTTCTTTGGAAAATGAGAAAGAGGCTCTGCGTGCAGAATTGGTGAACATGAAGGAAGAATTCCAGACTGTATAGGTTGCAAACCAGCAGATAAAAGGAGAAAATGATAGTTTCCTGAGTCAGTTGGATGAAGCGGTTAAACAGCTATCGAAAATGAAAGAAGAAAATGATAGTCTCCAAGGCCAGTTGGATGAAGCTGTTAAACAGTTATCAGAACTGAAGGGTGGGCTTAATAAGGCTGGTGAAGATCTTTCAGATGAAAATTCGAAGCTGAAATCAGAAAATGTGATTCTACAGCAAAAGGTAGATGATATGGGCTCTTCAATTGCAATATTAGGGAGAAAAATTGATGTGTTGTAGGAGGAAAACCTTAAATTAATAGAGGACAAGGATGAACAAAACAAGGAGATTGTATTTTTGCAGGTGCAGAAGTCCTGCATTGAGAAGGAGATGGATATTCTTGCAAAGAATCTAGAAGAAGTTCCTAAACAATCAGAAACTGCTAGCAGGGACATACATCATACCAGTGATTTAGAGAATTAGGTTTTGACCATTGCTTCGGACAAAAATGGTCTGGAGGATATTAACCGCTCTCTAGAAAGTGACACGATGAGGCTGACCTTAGGTTCTGTTGTAGATGAACAAGACCAACTCAAAACAATGATAAGGGATTTGGAAATAACTTTGGAATCTGCTCAAAAGACCCTTGAAGACAAGAATAGTGATATCGAGCAGTTGATGTCTGAGCTTCAAATTCTTGAAAAACGAAAAGGAAGCAGTCTTGCATGGCCTATTGTGGCAGCATCAACCAGCACTTTAATTTCAGCAGCATGCGTCTGTTACCTCAAATACTCAAAGCATCACTAAGTTATAGTTGAAGTCTTTGCTATTGCTGTAAGTTTCCTGTAACACATGATATTTAAATTTTTCAGCTTCACATTAGTAGCTCACTAAAAAGTTTGTTGATTGAACTGAAGGCAATTTGTTGGATTGCATTCTCAAAACTCATGCTGTATACACTCCAAGGAGTTTTCATGGAAATGTAAGGGCTCATATTATTGGGTCATTCATTTGTAGAAATACAAATATTTTTGAACCAATAAAATGTTTTTCTTTTCTTTTTTCCTTCCAAATGAATGATAGAGTTTTGATTTGATGTTAGATATTACCTAAGCACTGGGTATTCTACATGTTAGGCATGTGAAGCCTGATACTGTTCAATGGTCTTATTGTGGTTTTCTTGCAATTTTCAATTGTCAAAGGAGGTTTTAAGAGTTATGTTTGTGATATTTTTTCTGTTCCCTTTTATATGGCTGAATATAAGGCTTTTTCTTGGGGTGCATGGCAATTACAAATAATAGGAAACTAGGCTACTGTTCTTCTAAAAAAAATAATTTATCAAACAATCAACCTCAGGATTAACATCTGATTTGCAAGAGATTGTTGGAAATCTTGATGTTCTGTTTTCTAGCTAATTTTACTTTTAACCTTTTCTTTTAACATCTGATTTGCATTTGTATAAAATTTTAGGGATTTAGTTCTTATTGATATAGTTACAGCATTTGTATAAAATTTTGCATTTGTACTAAATTTTACGGATTTAGTTCTTATTTTCCAATGGCTCCATATAATTATGAGCTGAGATTTGGATAGGTATCATGCTTGATCAACCTTACCAATACTGATGTAGTATCACCATTACTAATCTGATATCCTTGTTATAGTAGTAATGATAGAACAGAACAGTAAGCTTCTCCATACATTACAACACTAACTATACCTGTAGTATTTGACATATGTTATTTACTTGTATCAACTTGCATGGTTATAGCTAATCAATGTACTCCTTATACTTGGATATGGGTAACATTATGCACACACAATTGCATCATCAATATTCACATTATTTTGATTGGCATTAGTTACTAGATGGACATTTTGTAAAAGATATCTAGTAAAGTATGCACTGCACATACAAAGCATCAAAGGTGGCACTGGGGGGGGAGGCTTGGAAGCTCAATAGCATGTTTATACTCAATAGTCTGCATCTCAATAGTATTATTCTCAACAGCTCACTGCTCAGTATTCTTTGGCTCAACAATCTGCAATTGACAGACCTCCTATTTTATACTTTGCTTGCAATCCTACAATCCCTTAATAGTCTCTTTCGCAGTCAGTCGTAGAACAAGGCATCATAGTATTCTTTTCAAATCTGATATTTGTAAAATAACCAGTTGTTGTATGCTTTAAGAGGGCCAGCTTCTTCATGAGCTCATTGACAGAGGCTTAGTGGATAGCTTCATTAGCTAGCTAGTATTTTATGCTTCCACTCTCCCAATCTTATCCTTCAACCCATCAATACCATCTTATACATGCTTTTGTAATTTCCTCTGTTCCATTTGTGGTTGATACATTCATTGTTGTTTAGATGAGCTGAAGCACTGTGGTGCTTTTTTTGCCATTTTTGTGGCTAGTGTATACTGAAAACAAGCAAGCACGGTGTAAGTTTGGAATAAACTGTCAAATATAGAACAACACCACTGGCTACACCATGTATGTGTTTCTCAAGAGGCCAGAGTATATCAAATATGTGTCAAATTTGGTCACTGTTTGTTCTCGAATTCTTTTGACTCGACCACCAGGTTAGTGACTATTAGTATTTTTTGTCTTTGACCATCATCATCATCATGCATGGATTTTATCCATTACCTTAGCCACCGGGGTTCGGTTCATCTTACATTATGTGGTTGTTTGCTCAAGAGGGGCTAGTGCATGCTAGCAAGAGGGCCATTGTATCTGTGGTTGAGCCGTCAAGGCTGTAAAATAAGGCCAGGTGGTATACACATCCAGTGTAAATGGTGTCCCACCTCTTTATATGTGGTAGATGCTTAGCACTTAAGGCTTTAAAGGAAGCATTGGTCTTCAGAACAATGTCAATCCTTAAGATTTATTTTTAAAATGAGAGAAAAAAAGAAATACTAGGTGATCGATCATGCAACCAAACTGTTTTTTTATCAACGGATGTATAATTTAATGATTTGTAGTGTTCTATCCATCCCTTTGCTCCACAAATTTGTACAAAGGCCTGTACACACATATAAGGAATTAATCAAGGGAGTATTCCAACCTGTTATTAAACCACTATAGATCCCCTAAGAATCCATAACAAAAAAGTCCTAGTGCTTTAACAATTTCCTAAGTTCAGTAATCAGGTTATCACCAACTCCCATAGATTGCTGGAGGTTAGCTCATAGTCTAATCCCAACCACAATCCAACTCACTTTAATTGCAAAGGTAGATTGCTGGATGTATTAAATTACCAGGTGGTTCAACCAATCTATTTATTATTTTTAATGCTACCTCTATTGCCAGTAAGTCTCAGGCCCTTACCATCAAGGTGGAGGAGAACCCATTCAAATTTTGATTGATATTCCTATGGACCAATTCAGACCTATTCGCACTACGAAAATATTATATAGATACCGCTATGAGGGGGAAGATATGAATATATTAAATCATGTTGGTTTACAGATAGAAATTAGCGTAGCATGTTAATTAAATTACGCTACGGCCTGAATCAAGACAGCCATGCACTATGCCTTAAGAATAACCAACCCCTTTCCTTCACACTATGCTCTTTGTATAATGTTTGAAGCTGAGAGAGTATATCTAGAATGATATTTGCCAGCTGTGATAGCTCCCCTGTATGGCCAAAATGAACATTATGGCGCATAATTCTGCTAAAACTTATGAAGTATTCAATTTCAAGCCACTTGTCTCTGCCCAATTCAGGACTCCATGGCAAAGCACCAGCAAATTATTGGTATGCACAGCCCAATTGCCCATAGTTTGAGTGTGGGAATTGTTTATTGTGTGCTCTGCTTCACCTATATTTCACTCATTTGTTAATTCGTAGAAGTATTCAAACCTTTAATCACCAAATCAATTACAACAACACTAAAATATGTTTGTTGGAATCGTTGGTTTTTAGCTACAACTTAATTTATCTTTGCTCTGTTGACTGGTTTCCATATCAGCTTGAGTGTTACGTAAACCACATGCTACAACACCTATTTGCATTGTCTCCTCTGTTTAGAGTTGTAAGGAATGTCACCTACAACCATCCCTTTATTTTGTTCAAGCCTAAAACACCAATATGCACCACAACCGGCCGTCACCCTCAAGCCATGAGCATGCCTTTACCTACAACGATCCTCATACAAATAAATGAATTGATATTTAGTTAATGTCTTGTGGATGTTTTGAAAATGATGGAAAGAGCAAAGTGTTATGCATCTTGTCTATCGCTTGAATAAATGTAAGGAATGGGCAGACAGTATTATTAATCAAGCGATGGGATATACAGAGTGTGTTTTACCTGTAGCAATGCCCGAACAGAGCTTGTTTCATCTTGTATATTGCTTGATAATATGAGTGGACAAATGTGTTGTTATTAAGAGTGTTGGGTTTCATTATTTTAATAAACAGAAAGTAGTATTCAGAGGATCTTGTTTAGATCGTATGACAGAATTGTACAGTCGATTTGTTCACAGTTTGGCATTGAGCTTGGCCTTACAAGAAAGAAAACCAAACATGGTAACTAGAGTTGACTAGAATTAACAGATGGCAAATTGAAATAGAATTGATTTCTCTCACTCCCTCTATGGCAGCTTTAGAACAATGCACAGCTATGTTGGGTTTTATTTGCCACAAAAAATGGTAGTCAAAATCCTCGGTGCCTCCTTCCATGCTCTGAGTTTTAACCTCTGACAACGATGTCATCTACCCACAACTATTTCATTATGATGGGCAATTATTCCAAGTGGTGGATTCTCTAATTTTGACAACTTTTTTCTTATCTTGGTTTCTTTGATAATTCTCTTTTGTGATTTTATTTCTTCTCAAATAGGTCGAAAAGCCCAGCTGTGAAGATCCAAGCAATTTGCTTCAGTATCTCGTTGAGAAGAAATAAAATCACAAAGGAGCTCAGAAAAACAGTCCTCAACTCTTCCTCAAAAGGAGTTATCACTTAATTTCAAAACCCCTCCGGCCATTACTTCCCTTCTTTGGATGTGAGTTGTCCACCACCCAAGTGCATAAAGCAGTCTTCAACTCCTCAAGAGGAGCTATCACTTAATTCCATTTCCAAGTATTGGAGGCAGAAGCTTTTGTTCCCATCTATTCAAAAGAGCTTTCATCCTTTAGATTCCCTTTCAAAATTTATTTCTTAAGGCCCCTGTCAGTATCAGCTACCCTTCCTCCCCCACCATTTGAAATTTCATTAACTACGCTCTATACTCTTGCATTGACATATCCTTTGTTTTAAATTATAAAATTGTCTAAACAGGGTCTGATAATAACTTGATGTACTCTTACATTGACATATCCTTTGTTTTAAATTATAAAATTGTCTAA
>LPNX010029644.1:156401-178901 GCA_001517045.1 Pseudotsuga menziesii
AATCTGTTGTGAACAATCTTGTTGCTTCTGACACCAACATTGGTGCAGCATCAGTTCTGAATACCTTGTCAGAGAACTCCTTGTTATCGCATCTTGCCTTGCCTGGGAGACTGAAAAATGATTTATATTCTGCAGAATAATACAAGAAAATACCCTTTTTATACAAGTAAACCATTAACCGCACTCAGATCACTACTACCTCTATTTTCTAGACTCTATCAAGCTTCCTATTAGTAAAATACAGTTTCATTTCAGTTACAACAATTTCTATTGGAAATAAATGCCCAACTTCCAGGCCTACAGCTTTCCTCTCAAATTGCAATACTTCATCTTTTGGCCTTTTTGTCCTTCACAGCAATGGAATTGTACAGTGACCCCCACAAAACTGTCTACTTGGACACTTCAACTACGAAACCAATGATCTAACTATCTGCGATATCCAGCAAGGTCAGCTGTGAATCTCCAAGCAATTTGCTTCAGTATCTCGTTGAGTATAAATAGAGGAAGCAAGAAGAATAGGTCGAAAAGCCCAAGAAAAAAAGAACCCTAATTGAGTCGTCATGCATTTGCATTCTTTAAAGTTCTGAAAACAATCTCAATGCCATTATTTGTAATGGATTTTCTTCCGAATTTCATAAACTTCCTGCTGTGTAAATAGATTCATGAATCTATAACAAAGTGCCCTGGTGAAAACTAATAACAAATCAACGCTTTTATAGCTAACGATGACAAAAAGATCAAAAGGAATTGAGAGTACATACTGTCAATGAGAGCCAGAGTTAATATTATTCAGTTTCAAGGTCACGATAGCAGGCCAAAGGGTTAAAAAGGAAATTTTCCTGTAAACATTGATCTTTTGGTATTGAAATTTTACATTTTATCGAAACGGGGTTGGTTACATGGTAAAGTAGGAATGTTTCATATCTCACCAAGGTTCAAATTCCATGGTGGGCTCCTCATGGGTTATCTCACTCAGGCAAGTGGACCATTTCAAGTGATTGAAGCCAATGTGCAAGATCTTGGCTAGAATAGATACTTTGATGTTCTTATCTATATTGCATTGTAATATTATATATAAATGGAATAACAGGAAGGATTGTGTAGGATATATATATATATACACTTCTATTATTCCATTTTTTGTAATATTACAATAAGCCAGCTTAACACAGAAATATCCCTTCAAATAAGAACCCTCTAGTTATGGGCTATATATATATATATATGTAGGTTTATTAGGCAGGTTGGTGAGTGGCAATTTGATAAGTGTATTACATAGAGGTTTGTTTTGGCAGCAGCGTCATTCAGATTTTGTTAGCGTTGGCCATGTGATGTTTTTTTTTTATTCACACTTTATCAAGTTCAAAGCTGCAATTGGTCCTGAATCAAATAATTATTAGATTTTTTTGTTATTCTTTTTTATTAAAGTGTGCAATTAATCTAGAGATAAAGAGGGTACATGTCTATGATGATGCTTCACTGGTTATAAATTGAATGCAAGAGGCGTGGTTTCTGTATAATGTATATCTTAGAGGTCTAGGTGAACTTTTGGTACATGCTCTGGTGCACCACAGCATAGTCAATCCTGCCATGATGAAAGTGCCAATTCCTCTGTGCGGGACAAAGAGTGAGACATCAGAAAATATCACCATGGGCACCATAGAATAGCCCACCATGCTGAGGCACCTGTACAAGTCCAAATTCCCATGTCTTCCAGCCAACATATTGAACACCACATAGAGAAAAAATGAAGCCATACATATCCACCCCAATATCACTCCAAACTGAAGCTTCCCTGCCAGCAGCTGAAACAGGCCCATCATCATGCACAAAACAAAGGGTCCACACAGGTCTGCATCTTCATGCAAATGAGAACTTACTCTGATGGGATTCAGAATATTAAGAGTCTTCTTCATTATCAAGTGGGTATTTATTCCCATCTCTTCCAACAGCGGGGGATCCTCCTCAAAAATACCAAAAGCAGCCCTTCCATGGCCAAACACAGGAGGTGGGAGGCCATAAGATATCGAAGAAGAAGAGGTGGACCCAAATTCAAATGATATAAATTGTAAATTTGGATTGCTGGGGAAGATGGGGGCACCAAGATTTATGGTTATGGGCCTTCTCTGTTGAGGCACTGTTATGCCCACATGTGATTGAGCTTGTGAGGAGGAGAAGTCCCTGGGATTCATTCGAATACTTGCTGCAAATACAGTTCAATTCAATTCTCTTCCTATTATTGAAACCCAACTCAATATATGCGCTCCCCTGTCATTTGGTTTCTGAATTTCCCATTTTTTCATTTTGTATGGTGCTTATGGTCGTTTCGACTTTGCTTCCTCTCCAAGTAAAGAAGATGAAGAATATCTCTTTACATGTATATATGACTATTCTCTTTTTGTCGGTACTTGTCAATGCTTATTGTTGGGTATATGTGGCACCGCCATGGTTGTCCACGGCAACTTCTTAGTTCCATCCATTTCAACCCAGTCCCCTTTCCAGATGCAAAGCCCCTCAAAAAACTGGAAATTTATGTGGTTATTGTTAAAAAAGCATTGCCCAAAGCCATGTCCTGCTCTTCCCAGACAAAAAGGTGAAATGCATGTGGTGAGTTGGATTCTTGAACTGTAATTCGCAATTTCTTATTTACGTTTGATCTTGAGCATTGCAAATGTTGAATACTGTTTTTTTGTTAATTAAGTTTCGTTCTTTTATAACCCTTTAATTTCTTTCAATTTATCTGTTCTATTTTCTAAATATTTCTCTTGTACTTGTTAGGCTGAATATGTTTTCATTTCCTGCATTTTTTCTTTTCAGGTACCTATTCAACTGCCCCTTATTTGTTCTCTTAGTAATATTAGAGTTGCAATCCCGCAAGATCTACGACCAGCAGAGGTAAGGCAGAGTGTACTTATGGCTGTGCAAGAACTAGAAAAGCGATTTCCAAAAGGTCTTCCAAAGCTTGACCCTATTGAGGTTAGTTTTTGAATTTTGAAATTAATAGTGTTTGTGTTCTTTAATTACTTTATAAAAAATGTGTTAGAATCTCTATCCTTACAACCATGTGCAGGTTGTGCTATAGTGTTCCTACTTATATCAGACTATCAGTATTGCATTCTGAGTTTGAGTTAGAAACATTGAGGTCTTGTGAGAAAAGATAATAGCCGCTAAAAATTATCCATTTGTTTGTTGAAGAATAGCTTCTTCTCTTACTCCAGTGGAATTCTTTTTCTTTCCCCAACTGTTCTTGGACACTTTCTCGATTGCTTTGCTATCTGTATCCTTTATGGTTCAAATGTCGAAAATTGTTAGTTTCTTTTGAACTAGGGTGTGGAATCCATTGATAGTCTTCAGTACAATCTGTCCCTTGTCATCAGGTATTCCTAACTTTATGAGGTACTAATGAAATTCCACAATGTATTCTCAGGCTCAGCAGGGTGGGGGAAGATATTGGAGACCCCCAACCTCAATCAGGTATTATTTCATTGTTGCTATGTTTTCTGCACTATTCTAGTGAGTCACTAGTGACTCAATGGTTGACTTTGGATCTTAACAGATTTCTGTACCTTTATTATCACTCTAGTTAATAAACTATCGAAAGTATTAACATACATCAATCATTATTTCTATCATGAACCAATGTGACAATTCTCCATAGATCACACCTTTTGATTCTAATTATGTAAGTTAGCATCTAAATTTTTTACGCTATGCCCCACTTTTGTTGGTGAGTTATTACCTAAGACTATGTTTCCTTTCTTATTATTTTTTGTGGATTCAAATGACTTTTCCAGGGGTGCACACTGAATCTGCAGATGTTGGGCATTGTCCTCATATCCATGTTTGGGGCCATATCCAACTTGGTGCTGAATAGGAGCACTCTTCTATTAGCAACACTTTCTGACATAACTTCTAAGTGGTAGCTTGCATCTCCTTACATCTTCCAGGATGAAATCTCATTGCAACTACTCACCATCGAAGATAAGTATTTCATGCATGCGAGAGGTTTCCACCTATACTGTCTTTATGAGCCAACTTCAACTGTCGGGTTTATACAGGCTCAATCTGTGCCATGATAACTCAATTTCATCTTCTTCATCAGTCAGTGATTAATAGTAGAATAATCTCTTCGGTGATTTCATGGGGCATTGATGTAGCTAGCATCTCCCCCACTTAGAATTTCTCTATTCTAATTTCATTGCAGAAATTCTTTTGTTGAGGTACTATAATAAAGGTTGCACCTTTTCTTCCTCTATGCATATAAAGGATAGCAATTATGGATGCATTGTTCATTGCGGTCAACAACGGCTGGTATAGACCTTGGTGACTTGTACCTTCAACTCTTTCATTAGATTGGTAATGTCTTGAGATGATGGCAATGAGGGTCTGCAACTACTCTTATCTGGAAACATCCACATCTTTCATGTATATTATGTGGGCATTAGGCTTGGGTCCTTTGTCTTAGTCTTCTTATGAAGAATTTGTCACACTCTGCAGGAATTTTACTCATTCCCTTAACCAGGATATGGTCATCTCCTATTCTCTGGATATGCAAGGATTATACAAGGGGCAATGTTTTCAAGTTCTACACCTTTTTGCCTATATAAGCATCTATATATGTTCCTCTAAAGAAGGCATTTACTGCAGCTTTATTATTTTCCTTTTCATCGTGAAAATCTACTTAAAGAGTTTTTCCAAGATGAACAAATAGAGAAAACCATCATCTAGGCTCTAATGTTAAATGTTATGGTCTAAGTCCCCAATGTTAAATTACTAGTATTGTAAAGAGAAAATGTATATTGCTAAATAAGAGGTAAATGTTAAACATGTAACTCATAACATTAAGGCAGAGTGTGTAACATATTTGTATTGTGATGAACTAGTTACATTTGTATTTTTTTTTTAAACGCTTACAGACGTCGGATAAGCGACGGTCTATAGGCAATAATTTTTTTTTAAAATTTCACTACCGTCGCTTAACCGACTTGTTTCTATGGCTCACCGTCGCTTAACCGACGGGTTTCTCTGGTTAACCGTCGCTTAACCGACGGGTTCTCTGGTAAACCGTTGCTCTATAAATGTCGTGTAAGCGACGCCTTTAGGTGCATGTGTCGGTTAAGAGACGCCTGTAGGTGTAAATGTTGTTAAAAATTTTCGTCACCGTCACTTAATAAGTGTCGGATAACTGACGCTTTACATTTAACCGATGGTTACTTAGGTGTCGCTTAACCGACGGTTACCTAGGTGTCAGATAATCGACAACAAGTTTCCAATGCTTCAAAAAAAATCAAAGTGTCGTAAATGCGATAGGAAAGTGTCGAAAATCTGACATGATGGCCGTCGGATTTTTGGTCGAAATTTAGTAGTGAAATATTCAAGTCAATTGAGGAGAAGACTAAAATCAACACAAATGTCTTTAAAATCCCTAATTGAAATGAATACACCATCATTGAATGGAAGCATAATCATCCAAGGTATGATAGAAGCAAGCACAAGAGGGATGCACTTCCCGTGAGACAACATACACTTAGTTAAAAAAAAACCTTAGTTCCTTACTTTTCAATATCGCATATGCGATATTGAAAAGAAAAAAATAAAATAAAACAGAGGCCGCAGGCCCCTCAAATCTCATTTTCACAGCATCGGGACAAGAAAAAACCGCAGGAGCGAAATAGCGCAAGTGCGATTTGCGTTTTACCTTTTCGAGGTCGAGGTCGAGGTCGAGGTCGAGTTCAAGGTGCATTGCTCCAATGGTAGGGAAATTCTAGTTCAATCCTTTTCATTTAGTCTTCCATTCTTTAATTTTTTTCATAATTTCATTGTTTTTATAATTGTTTTGAACAAATTTAAAAAAATAATTGAATGTGAAAAATCGAATAATAATTATAAGTAAAATAACTTGCAGTTTTATGTTTAAATCTTAACAGACAACACAAATGAACAAAACAATGTGGAAAACCCACCCTCTAATAACCCACAACAACCTAACCCACAACCAAACCCAAACCCGGAGGGGGAACAAGATAGAAACGCACAGATTATTGCACGCTTGGCATCATTGAGAAGCCTTAGCTCATCTACTAGAGGGGGGGTCGTTTGAGAGATTCTTTAGCCGATGCCTTGGACACAATAACAAACACAATTTTCGATGCCCAAGGAGCTCTGTACAACATTACCTCGTACAAAGAATCTAGGAGGCAATACTACTCTGATGGATTGACTCATAAAGACATCAAAGCCCTTAAAATTACAAAAGACTAGTTATTTTCATTATTCCGGGACCCTAGCACTGGATTGGTTCCACCCACTAGTCGAGCACACATTTCCATAGACTGGTGCATTGAACCAAATATAAACACTACTACATTTCGATCCAAAATCCGACGAAAAAATCCGACGGCACATGGATTTCTCTTTTTAAACTTACCAAAAATCACAAGGATACATTTTTTTTTTAAATGTGGCCACAAGTGTCGCTTAAGAGATGGCTATTCTCATAACCGTCGGTTAAGCGACAACGCGTTGAGTGTCGGTTAAGCGACGGCGATGGGATTCTTTTGTAACACCACCCACCAAGCACTCTCATCCCTTGGATCCAAATCGATGGTGGAAATCTATTACATCATGAGTTCATATTTTAAACAAAAAATAGAAAATCGATTTGGGGTTTTTGTTGTGGAAAAGAGCCAAGTTGTGGGTTTATCCTAGCATTCATGCAACCCTGTCACAATACCGTCCATCTGTATTCTCTGTCAATAATCTAAGGGCATATCCTTGTAGCCATAGCCATGTGCGTTATCTTTGCATGCTTGGGAGGCCAATCCATCTACTTTTTTCTTGTATACTGAGACAACAATGATGTATACCTTTCTATGGGTTCACCAAATTGATTTGTGGAAGGAAGAGAATCCCCATTACTATTTTGGGCTCGGCCCTCATTGTTATCTATTGGGTTTGACAGGGTTGCATTAAAAAATGTTTATTTGGTTGAAGCATAGCAACTCCATTGACAAGAGAAAAAAATACACAACTCAACACAGTGGTCAATAGGTAATTCTTCATCTCGTGAACAATAGGAGAGGGCCGAAGAGGATAAGGCCGCAGGGGACAGAGCTCTCAGAGGAGAGGGCGGAAAAACAGGGTTTGCAAAGGAGGAGGGTTTGCAGAGGTCACACTGAGGCTGACAGAATGCCCCAAATCGATGAGTAATCTATGTTTGCTTAAATAATTTCGATTTCAAATTAAAAAAAGAAACAAGTTCTTTATGTAGAAGAAATCTTTATTTAGCATGGATTTATACTGGTATGGAAAAGATTAAAAGACTGTGTTCATAATATAGTTTAAAATATGAACTTCTCTTCCCTTGAATTTCCCTTTCACTCTCTATTTGAGGTGAGGGTCATTGCTATTGCATTGCATTGCAGTTGTGTCCTTTTCCTCTAGATGGGTTTCATTGGTAGACAACTTGACCACCATATCAATTGCCCTCTTGATAATAGGATTTATTGTGGACTCACCATTTTCCAACTGAACTACAAAATTGAAGTATGCTTTCGCAGTAGGAACATCAAATGATAGGAATGCTTAAGCGACGGCACATTCAGTGGGTGGTCCTCTAAGTAGTACAGGTTCTGGTGTGCAGAATGTAAGGGAAAGCCTTTTAAGTGCCTCAAATGTTGATTGTATGTCAATGGACATTTTTGTTCCTCCAGTTAATTCTCTTGTAAGGCCTAGCTGTCATAATCTTATCCCAAGAAATGATCTCTCTTTGTCCTCTATTAGTGCAATGAACAATAGCACTGGGTAAATAAGCGAAGTTGTGCCATCTGACAATAGAAGACCTAATCTTCCAATTCTTGGTAATATGAATACTGGTCTTAGACAAGGTATGAATCAGATTATAAAGAAAGACTGGCAAAATCATAATCAAGATTTTGGAACCATTTCAAATCCTCTATTAAATACTCAGTTGAGCCAGGCATCTCTTCTTAATCAGAAAATGGTGGGAACATATACTGCTCAATCTCAGGGGCAGAACACTGGATTTTGTGATCAAAAGATGAATTTGGATTTCAAACCACTAGTGAACTCAATTGTTCCAGGGTTTGGTGGATGGTGTGAAAGTGAGCAATCCACTGCAGATAGTCAAATGAAGTTGAGGGAAGATTATCCAATAGATCATGTAAAGATGGAGAATGGCTTTCTCTCTGAAAATTGCAATTCTGGAGATGAACTTATGAACATTATCTTTAGACAAGTAAGTGTGTTTTTACGAAGCCCTCCTGAGATACAATATAACATTCTAAGCTAGGTCTCTTAATTGTGATTTTTCTTTATGGTTATTGATGAGTATATACGAATACATTTTGAAAAAAATAGGTTTCAACTTACATGGATTGCAGTCATAGTAGTCTGTTATGCTTTTTTTGGGCACTGATTGAGCCTGTGTTTGTTCTCTTTGGCAAATTTGACTTGTATTTTTTTCCTTAATCTAGTTTTCTTATGTGGATTATTTCCTAGATCTCTGTTTCTGTGAAGCGGCTTGTATTGATACAATCTATGTTTGTTTTATATGTTTAACATGCCAGTATTTTATTGTTTATTAAGAAAGTCACTTCAGTCAATTACTGTGAAGCACAGACAACTGTCCTTATTTGTTCTTTGCCTTCCATGACCGTTGCATGCTTTCTCTCTTTCCTTTCTCATGTCATAATGTTGCATGTGGCAAGGCGGGTTTGGACTAGTGGTTATGGGGTTGGTACTCACAAATTTAATATGTTGGACTTCAATATTATACATCTCAATGTCGCTGTAACTATAGCTGACTATATACTGTAACATAAACAATTTCATTTGCACTACTAACAAAACCCCAGATTTTGATTGAAGGCAAAATTTAATCTAATTTACTTTGTATGAAACCACCCATTTTCTACCTAAGAAAATTCTATACATAGAATATAAGTTAGAAATATAATTATTAATGTTGGTGTTGATGCTGAACACAACGGTAGCAAAGGGCTTATTTTGTTAAGTTGTTAAATCACCCTAAATATTAATTATTGATTCTTCTTTTTGCTAAAATTCCAGCTATATCTTCCCTTTCCATGCACAAAAGATTTGCATCTTTGAGGTATGAATTTCTATAGAATGTCTTGTTTTATTGCCAATGTTTTGGGTGGAACCATCTAGAATCATCGAACCCTCAACCCCGTGACATCATTGGAGTTTTATGATTATTGAGGTTGCTGCCATCAAAGATGGCAGTCGTGTCCAATTTTCTTTTCTAGGGTGGAAATTTCTTGAATAAGCAGGTCCTGTTACATTCAATTTATTTTCATCCATGCAGTTTCATGTTTATTGAGGCTGCTGTTCATCTTTAATGGCAAGCGTGCCCAGTTTTCCTTTTTGGGTGAAAATGTCCAGATTTGTCAACTCTTGTGAAATTTGATTTTTTTATCTATCTGTGGAATGTTATGGTTATTGAGGTTGTTATTCAATGATGTATGATTTTCATTTTTGGGTAAAAATGTCTAGAATGTCAACTCTTGTGACATTTGACTTTTTTCCATCCATGCAATTTTATGTTTATGGAGACTCATTAATCTTCGATGTCAGCTTTTTTGTCCAATTTTCTTTTGTGATTGTCTAAGTGTATTTGTCATGGTGTCTGCAGCAGCATGAATCGATCAGTTTCACAGATTGTAATGAGGGATGTGATGGTTATCCTATGGAAAGAAGCATGTGAAAAATCACCTAATTAAACCATGTGCACCTATAACATGTGTATAAACGTGTGTTTGGCCTCTAGAAAACAAATGTGAATCCACACCCATAACTCTAATTTTAATGTTGTCCAGCTAATGATGTGAAACAATTTTTATATGGATGGTATTTTTATGTGAACGTTGAATCTGAATAGGTTGTGTGAACTCTACAAGTGACACTAATTGATTCTCTCCCTGACATGCTTCCCAAATTAGGAAAATGGTTAAATAAGACCCTTATTGATGATGGCAATGTGACTTTAGTTACATTGTTTTCCTGCCTTTTGACAGTCTTGTATCTTCGTGATAGACAAAGGCGAATGGCTGTGAAGACCACTCTAACATTTCTCTAGTTCTTAATGTAGGAAGTAGAACTAATTTATCCATTGGATTTATTGTGTACAGGTGACACCTCTAGTGGACAATACACTAAAAAATATAAATCTCGCTGCACATGGTCGACCAGAGGCATTGAATGTGGTAGTTGTCTCATCAGTAGTTGCTTCCACTTTCAATCCTCAGTTGGAAGCGTGGGAGCCTCTAATTGAACCTTTTGATGGAATTTTCAAGTAACTATGATACTTTGTATTTATTATGTAGAGATAATCCATTTATATCTTGATACCTTATGTAATTTATTGTTGGCTACTTAATTTGTAATACAAAGTCAAATGCTTTTAAGTACCAGAAATTAAGATAAAATACTCACATAAAATATGTCAAGTGGCGAGGCTTAATGTCATATGGCAAGTGAGTTGAGATTCTGTTACTTTTATCTGTAGGTATGAAGCATATGATGCAATTTCTAACTTTCCATTGAGAGTTGGGAAACGTGTTCGAATTACAGCAACAAATGTAGTAAATTTGAATATCACATCAGCAAATGTAGAAACACTTGTAGGATCAATACTTGCTTGGAGAAAACAAGTAGATCATGAACAGCAGGATCGTATGGCAATGCAGCTTGAAAAGGTTTCTATTTGAGATAATATGCTTTCTTCCTAGTTAATGTCTAAGTGTTTTCTTGAAGCTGTTTCATATGATTTTCATATATTTGCACTAATTTATACTATTGATTTTTGACTCCTCCCAATGAAAAATAGGTATTAATGAATATGGCAGACATGTATTGAATCGGAATGCATCTGCTCTAGAAGTTGATGATTCTAAGAAATTAGTCATATAAAATAGACTTGGTTGTGATTTGTATATCCGATAGTACAGAGACAATTTTGAAGATATTCATCTATTGAAGCCTGACAATAATGTTCATGTGCACCTTCCACCTCCAAGATTTCCTGACAGATTGAATGATGTCATAGAGACAAAGGTTTCTCGATACTATGTTGATGTTCATATTTTAGATGCAAGGGTATAAGAGATTCATTCTGTTCTTATCCTTTGTTTTCCTATGGTGACTAATTGTTAATATTTTTTTTTGATCGTATTGTGCAAATCTGGGTTTTCTTCTTGCTTTGTTTCACAGGAGTTAATGTTGACTGAAGATGGCAATGGCCAAAACTTTTTTTGTGCTATCCATTTAGTAACCACAACACAAGCATCAGAGGATCAAAATCCTTTTCCTCAGAGTGCAAGGTCTAGATGTCTTAGGCCATTGATGATAGAAACAAACAATCATGTAGTTGGTGCAGTAAACAGGAATGAAGTGTTTATATTTGAAGTTCCTCATCAGGTACTTTTCACTACAATAAATTTCTCTGCATGAAACTTGATCATGCCAAATAGTATATCAGGGCATCTTTTTGTACTCTATTTTTTATTAGTTCAGTATTCCTGCCCTGCACATTCTCTTGTCACACTTGTCATTCTCTCTTATTTTGTTTTTGGAAGTATATCTCTCTATTTTGATTTAGATTATGAAATGGATTTAGTATAGAATAAGGACAGAAAAACAAATTTCCTTAACATTTTGGATTGTATGTGCTTTCTACATAGGGCTTAACAAGCTTGGAGGTTGTGGTAACAAATCTTTCAGCAAAAGAAAAAAAAGGTAAGCATCAACTGTTTTTTGTCATTGAAAATTTAGTTTTACTCTCCATTTGTCTTAATATGTCATTGCAACCTGTTTAAATGTGTTAAAACACATCCTTCTATCTATTATGTTTGTTACTGAACTTTTCCAGGCTCATTGCCCTACTCTTTTGGTTACCTGCCGACATTAATAAAATTATCATATCTGAAACTTATTGCGTTTTCTATAACTTGAGGAGTGATTTGTATGTCATATGTTTGATCATTTCCAACACCAAATGATGTAGCAAAAAGTACAGAATATTTAGGTTAGCATTGCAGCCATCTGCTCGTATTGTCATTCGTCAACTATTAGCTGACTCAGAGACAATTTTAATGACAACATCTGTATTATGCCATGGTTGCATTCATAAGACTGTTGATGTACAAATATTTGGTAACATGATATATGCCATCATGTGGGTAGTGCATATTATCACTCAGCATTTGTTGCAATCACTTGGAGGTTATTAAGTACAGTATCTTCTTAACAGTAGCAGTCAAAGTCAGTATTTATTCAGTTTTCCATGTTTGAAAGACAGATGAAAGTTTGCAAATTGATAATTAAGCAATATTTGGAAGGGGATATTGAGAAGACTTGTGTTGCACCATGTCACATCTTTGTGCTCATACAATGGATCGTGGGAAACATATGACAGTATAAATTTGGAACACTTACGTAGACTCAAGTATTTATCTAGTTATATTGTGGTGATAAATTGATCCTTCTAGTTTAGGTGGTTGAGTGCAATCTAAGCTGTCCAGATTCCATAGTTATTTCTGTCATTTTTACCATCTGTCTTTGGGATCAATAAATGTGTTATTCTCAAATAGGACTAATTATAAACCATGCCATATTAAGAGTTTGAGTGCATTCTCTATCATAGATATAATATTGTTTTGGTAAATGCAGGGAAAGCTGTGGGAATGGTTTCTTTTCCTATGAAAAATGATACAAATTATTGGGCATCACAAACATCGCTTTCAAGATTCATGCAAAAATATTCTGCTAGAAGTTCCCATACATTTGGCTTACAGCCATTAAAGAAAAGGGTAAGATATAATAATCCTAATGTTTCAACTTGGGGTAATTTTTATGCAATTTCTTTGTTTGTCATTTGACATTTTTGATGTACATTTTTTTTATGTTGCAATATGTCATTTCCAGTGTCCAACTGATGACGGGATTGAATGTTCAAATTGTGGATTAATATCCCTCACTACTTTCTACTTCATTGCTGAAGGAGATAAGAGCTTGAAAGGGGACTCCAGGAATAGATTTAGCAATGGTGAAATCGGTTTGATGGTTGGGCTTAGCCCAGAAGGTCCTTGGACGAGTATATGTTCTGTCTTACCTCTATCTACAATTCCGAAAGAGCTGAATGGAACTTTTGTTGTTGAAGTTGTAATGCAGAAGGGTCAGAAACATGCAATTTTACGAAGTCTTTTCAGCATTGTAAATAATACAGATATTACTCTCGAAGTCTGTGTATTCCCTCTCTCTCTTTTAAATAGTACTGATGTTCAACTAAGTTCTGATACAAATAGGCCTGTTGTGGAAACCGAAGAGATCTTTGAAAACCAGTGCTATAATCCACTTTTAGGATGGGGTAACAAATGTCCTGGTCTCCTCATGTCAAATGATCCAGGCCGTTGGAGTAGAAATGACTACTCCTACTCTTCTAAAATGAATACAAGGAGGATATGGCATTGTTGCTTACTGTCTTATGCCAAAGTTGTCTGGGACTTGCTCCTAGCCCCATCCTTTTTGAAACAAGCCATTTGGGTGGGGCAAAGCATAGTGAGAATGGTTTATACTATTCAGGTTGGTTCATGGTTTACTATACAGCGTCTTGTTTACAATGCCAAAGGGTAATTTTGGACCCTACCACAATGTGAGGGTAACTTTTTTTTTTAAATTTCAAACATCGTCGCTTAAGCGACGGCTACAGGCAATTTTATAAAAAAAAAAATTCAACCAGCGGCCTGCAGGAAATTTTTTAAAAAACAAAATTTCAACCACCGTCGCTTAAGGGATGCCTGCAGGCAATTTTTAAAAAAAAGATGTCTCTTAACTGATGGTTTTGGTAGGTGTCGTGTAACTGACGGTTTTTAAAGGTGTCGCTTAACTGACGGGTGTTAAAGGTGTCACTTAACTGACGTAAATCCATCGACGCTTAAAAAAAATTCATAGTGTCGCACATGCGACAAGGAAGTGTCGAAAAACTAACAATACAGCCGTCGGATTTTTGGTTGAAATGTAGTAGTGAAAGGAAAATTGGATGGATTGTTGGTATATGGTCTTCGATGAAGACCCCCATGGGAATAGGGACATCCCATTTTATTTCCTTAGGAAGTTGTATGCAGAATTCATCGTAGGGAAACATGTTAACTACTTCGATCTCTTAGGCAACCAAGGTGTTCGTCATGGGATGCCCCAATATAGGGAAGGTGCCAAGATATATCCCAACTGTGTGCCATGCCCACCATGCACACCAAAACCCCCTCAGGTATATCCTCCTATAGGTCCTGTCATTGACTATACACAGGAGGCATTATTTGACATGGCAGATACATTGCTTGAGCATGGGACTGATGTCCAAGGCAATGTAGACCAAGGGGCTGGCACTTCTACGGTGGTCCCATCTATAGATCACAGAGGATATGCAGAGTCTTTAGAGTGTCATGTTAATCCACACCCTTGCACATCATGTGGAGGCATATGCTATGGCCCTGCTTCCGACTTCCGAGACGATGGATTACTTCGCTTTGTAAGTAAAACTCATTATTTTAATATTATATTTTGTTTCATGTCAAAATATTCGATTGTTTCGCAATTTATTTCTATTTAATTATCTAACAATTTATGTGAACAAATATACAGCTGGTGTCCCATGGCACACCACAGCCGCATAGTCCGTCGATCAACGTTGAGAACATTGATGCGGCTGTCAATATTGCTTATGGGTTTGGTTCTTCACCAATAGGGGTAAGAACTATACTTGTTAACTTTTCAACTTTATTTACATATTTATAGTATAGATTATAACATTCAATATGCATCTTAATTTTGATACTCTACATGTTTTATCCAGGTTGCCCAGGATGAGTATATTGTTTTGCAGCCTATTCCCTCTCATGCAGAGGTACATTCACAGACACGGGTATTATTTGAAATATGCTTTTAATTATGTTTCTCTTTCCTTGGAAAAATAATTTTGTAACTTGTATCACTTTGACATATGTTACTTTATGTAGGAACCTATTGTGACAGTGGTGCTTGAAGAGCACCAAAGCGAGGTTGTTGTCAACCCACCTCTTCCCCCCAAATAGGTATGTATGTTTCACTTTCTTTGGTAGTTCATCATTTTCCTTCTAGGTAGTATATATGTCTCTGATTCACTATTTTATATAAAATTGACATATATATGCTACTTTATATCCAGGCCCCTAGTGAGGCATCGGTGCGTGAAGAGCACCAAACTGATGGCCCACCTTTGACGAGCCAGCAGGTATGTTTATGTAGATCGCTTTCTTTGTACGTTTGTGTACATATATTTATTGTAACATTCAATAATTATCCTAATTTTGATATGTAACATGTTTAATGCAGGTTAACTAGGATGAGTATATTGTCTCGCAGCCTATTCCCTCTCATGCAGAGGTAGATTCGCAGACACAGGTATTATTTGAAATATGATTTTAATTATATGCTTTCAATTATGTTTCGCTTTGTTTGGAAAAATCATTTTGTAACTTACATATCGCTTTGACATATGTTACTTTATGCAAGAACCTATTGTGATAGTGGTGCTTGAAGAGCACCAAAGCGAGGTTGTTGTCAACCCACCTCTTCCCCCAAACAGGTATGTATGTTTCACTTTCTTTGGTAGTTCATCATTTTCCTTCCAGGTAGTATATATGTCTCTAATTCACTATTTTATATGAAATTGACAGATATATGCTACTTTATATGAAGGCCCCTAGTGAGGCACCGGTGTGTGAAGAGCACCAAATTGGTGGCCCACCTTTGACGAGCCGGCAGGTATGTTTATGTCTAGATCGCTTTCTTTGTATGTTTGTGTACATATATTTCTCTGATTTGGTGCTTGAAGAGACCCAAATTGGTGACCCTCTCCCCCCCTAAGGTACATGTATATTTGTTGACATTGGCATATATATATATATATATATTTTATGCAAACTCATAGTGAGCAAGTGGTGCAAGAAGAGCACCCAATCAGGGTCGTTGTTAGTGAGGCACCAGGACCCATGATTACTTACTCAAGTACAGTAAGTAGAAATGTTATTTTGGTTTTGGAATTTGAACAAATGTACATAGAATTTTTAAAAGTTGGTAAATTAACTTACAAATGTTGGTTTTTCTACATTCTCCATTGATGAGACCTATCCCTCTTGTTCAGTGATGGGGATCACCAGTGAGCAGTTGCAAAATAAAGCTACACTTCTTCGAAGACTCTGGCAGTGGCAGCAAAATGGGGGATAACTAGAAAAAATGTATAGGGGCATACATAGATGTATCTTTTTGTTCATATGTACACACAGATGTACTTTTTGATCCATTATGTTGTATTATGGCCATGTGGCATGGAAATTTTTGTACAACATTATTTCTATACATATATAATATAAATCAAGGTTCAAATTTATACATATATATGGTTGACTTGATCTTAGAACATGATATCATGGCTGACTTGGTCTTGGAACATGATATGTGTGGTTCACCTATGTGATATAATGATATGTGTGGTTCGTGCATCTGTGCTAACTTAAATGAATTTCCAATTCTTAAAGGAAGAATTTAAATGACTCATCAACTTTTTAACATCATACAATTCTAACATACAATAACATACCCTAATTTAGACACAGTAACACACACTAACATACTCTACATTACCCTACGACACTAACATCATACCATACTATGATACAATAACATGTACCGTAACATAACATACTAACAATATGTACCATTTAACACTAAGTTATGCATGCATGTGTAATATATACCATATCATACCCTAGAATACCCTATGATACTAGAGTTCATTTAATACCATACTAACATACATCATGTACCCTACAAACCCTAAATTGGTTGAAGTAAACCCTAGTTGGTGCATGCAAATTTGTGTTCATGAAAGCCTAGTTGGTGCACACAAATTTGTGTTCATGAAAGCCTAGTTGGTGCATGCAAGTATTGGTGATCTCATGTGTTTCTAGTTCCCTCTCGTAACTTGCATGATTGCTCACTAAACCCTAGTTCCATCTCATACCTTGGTAACCCTAGTTGGAGCATGCAAATTGTTGTTCATGAAAGCCTAGTTGGTGCATGCAAGTATTTGTGATCATGTGTTTCTAGTTCCCTCTCTTAACTCACAAATTGCTCACCAAACCCTAGTTCCATCTCATACCTTGGTAACCCTAGTTCCACCATGGGTCTTTAATTCCATCTCATCAAAATACCCCAATAGATAGCAGCGGACAAAATACTACATGATCTTTGCAAATGTGCCAATTTCAAAAATTGTCCAAAAATTTCTCTCATGTTCGTCCTATATGGGAGAAAAATCCCAATTTCAAAAATTGTCCAAAAATAATAATATTATTATTATAGAAAATATCCAAAAACACACATAGTCTTATACATCCAAAAAACTGTATGAACCAAAAGATTATCTAACTCAACCAAAATAGTGAAATATATACATTGATATTACATGTCACCTTTATTTGAATCACAAGCAAGAAACCAAATAGGGCCCTTCAATTATCTCTTCGAACTCCATATCTTCAAGAATTTGACTTGCTTAAGGAAGAGAATCAACAATAATGTTTAGTTCCCAAAAACATGCTGAAAATAAATGTACTAAAGAGTAGCAGTATTTGACAATTAGGTCTTGTTTAACATCCAATTTATAGTGAGATCCTAGTCAACAAAAACCTAGAGAGTTTTTACACCACCATTGAAAGCACATTTTATCAAGAGCATTGAGGCCATTAATTATCCAAAGTTGTTTATTCCAATGCCAGTTCCAACTTTATACTTATTGACATGCATATATCAAAGAAAAATAAGATGCCCTGTGATACTAAAATTTGGATCACTTTGATATGCACCATCAAGGAAACCCATGACTTTGATATGTAAGCTACCATGGGAAAAGAATTAGATGTGCATGTGTTTAGTGTACTTTTTGAGACAATGCTTGAATAAGAGATTAATTCTCGAACAAAAGAATGGTTTTTCCCTCAAGTAGAATTAAGAACTAAGTTCATCCCTAACCAAATCCCCCATATGACCATGTACAAATAATTACATTATGATGATTTTGAGTTCTCTTTTTCCATACCAATGCCACTAACAATCATAATAAAAGCACATCTCATACCTTGTTCCGTCTCATAAAGCACATCTCATAACTTGCATGATTACGCACCAAACCCTAGTTGGACATCTCATACCTTGTCTTGACCCTAATTGGAGCATGCACAACTTGGTGACTCATAAAATCCTAGTTCGTGCATGCAAGTACTGGTGATCATGTGTTTCTAGTTCACTCTCCTAACTTTCATGATTGCGCACCAAACCCTAGTTGGACATCTCATACCTTGTCTTGACTTTAGTTGGAGCATGCAACTTGGTGACTCATGAAAGCCTAGTTGGTGCATGCAAGTATCAAGGTGATCATGTATTTGTAGTTCACTCTCCTAACTTGCATGATTGCTCACCAAACCCTAGTTGGACATCTCATAGCTTGTCTTCACCCTAATTCGAGCATGCACAACTTGGTGACTCATGAAACCCTAGTTGGTGCATGCAAGTATTGGTGATCTCATGTGTTTGTAGTTGACTCTCCTAACTTGCATGATTACTCACCATACCCTAGTTGGACATCTCATAGCTTGTCTTGACCCTAATTGGAGCATGCACAACTTGGTGACTCATGAAAGCCTAGTCGGTGCATGCAAGTATTGGTGATCTCATGTGTTTGTAGTTGACTCTCCTAAATTGCATGATTGCTCACCAAACCCTAGTTGGACATCTCATACCTTGTCTTGACCCTAGTTGGAGCATGCAACTTGGCGACGCATGAAAGCCTAGTTGGTGCATGCAAGTATTGGTGATTATGTGTTTGTAGTTCACTCTCCTAACATGCACGATTGCTCACCAAGCCCTAGTTGGACATATCATAGCTTGTCTTGACCCTAATTGGAGCATGCACAACTTGGTGACTCATGAAACCCTAGTTGGTGCATGCAAGTATTGGTGATCTCATGTGTTTGTAGTTGACTCTCCTAACTTGCATGATTGCTCACCAAACCCTAGTTGGACATCTCATACCTTGTCTTGACCCTAATTGGAGTATGCACAACTTGGGGACTCATGAAAGCCTAGTTGGTGCATGCAAGTATTGGTGATCTCATGTGTTTGTAGTTGACTCTCCTAACTTGCATGATTTCTCACCAAACCCTAGTTGGACATCTCATACCTTGTATTGACCCTAGTTGGAGCATGTAACTTGGTGACTCATGAAAGCCTAGTTGGTGCATGCAAGTATTGGTGATCATGTGTTTGTAGTTAACTCTCCTAAGTTGCATGATTGCTCACCAAACCCTAGTTGGACATCTCATACCTTGTCTTGACCCTAATTGGAGCATGCACAACTTGGTGACTCATGAAACCCTAGTTGGTGCATGCAAGTACTGGTGATCTCATGTGTTTGTAGTGGACTCTCCTAACTTGCATGATTGCTCACCAAACCCTAGTTGGACATCTCATACCTTGTCTTGACCCTAATTGGAGCATGCACAACTTGGTGACTCATGAAAGCCTAGTTGGTGCATGCAAGTATTGGTGATCTCATGTGTTTGTAGTTGACTCTCCTAACTTGCATGATTGCTCACCAAACCCTAGTTGGACATCTCATACCTTGCCTTGACCCTACTTGGAGCATGTAACTTGGTGACTCATGAAATCCTAGTTGGTGCATGCAAGTATTGGTGATCATGTGTTTCTAGTTCCCTCTCCTAACTTGCATGATTTTTCACCAAACCCTAGTTGGACATCTCATACCTTGTCTTGAAGCTAGTTGGAGCATGCAACTTGGTGACTCATGAAAGCCTAGTATTGGTGATCTCATGTGTTTCTAGTTCCATCTCATACCTTGTCTTGACCCTAATTGGTGCATGCAAGTATGAAACCCTTTAGTTGGATTCTGATTTGTATATGGCAATGTAATTAAATGTAATATTAAACTAAAAAAATCAAGAAATGTAAATTTCAACAACTCAAGAGCTTGTTATTTTCCAAACTATATTTGGTGGTGTCTAAAGACACATTCTTGGCGCCGCCAATGTATCGTAGATGGTGTTTGTATCCAAAGCACACAAAAGGCTAGACATTAGTAACATCATAAGAAAGAAAAGAGAACCCAATGAAAATGTGCAAACATGGTTTATAGATAACTCACCTGAGGTTGTACGATCGTGTTTATAGTGTCCAGTATCCTTTGAATAATATTATGTCTGTGAATGGTATTTGTCAATCGTAGGTTTATTACATTGGTAATACAGTTAGGCTAATTAATGGAAATTGTGCTTCAGAATTCACTCTTAAAAAGGTTAAATAACGCACCTGACAATGCACTCATACAAGTAGGCCATCCAGATCATCTCTGGTGCCGATGGTGTCCATCAATATTTCGTGCTCTATATGAGGTAGCAAGTATCGTACATGTGACCTATTTTTGTGAGCAAGTGTGTGGAGCTTGATGTTTGTACCAACTAATAGGTTGGTGAAGTGGTATACAATAGCTCCTGGTCTATAATCCTGATATACATACCCACCCTTCCTTTTCTGTTGTGCTGCAAGTGTCAAGTACTCCCCTTTTATAACCATCGAGCCGGTTGGGAATTCAATATTTTCATCATTTGTAATAGGTTCTAGAAGGGTTTGTTTCCCCTCTAAGCAATGTGCCAACCAATAGTCAGAACCCCATTCATTATTTTTGGAGAAACCACTGCATATATCTGACCTGTGAAAGGAAATAGGTCGAGTTAACATTACATTTTGTAAATAAGGTCTTGCATTTCTAATTTCTACATAAATTAAATTCTACAAAGGTCGAGTAAACAATACATAAATACATTTTCTTATTTAAGTACTACTCATGTACCTTCTTGTATGAGATCCAATATGTGATCATAGTCTCTAGAAATATGTGTCTGATCATCTTCCAAATGGTCTATTTCATTACCCCCATTGATATCGGTGCCAAGTGTCACTCGATCCCATATATCAACGGTATCAGTATGCTCACAATCACCCCATTCACCGATGCTATAGGAACTGCAAAAGCAAGCCTTCAATCTTGTCCAAATTTGTAGGGCTGAGTTGTCTGAGCTTTTAATTGAATGAAACTGTAGATTTCCGTGCACTGTGTTCACCCAAGGTGTTTGTGATCGGTCCACATTTGTAACCTCCTAGAATATTCTTCGCACTAAGTGTTTTCTTGTTGCTTGTTCTACCATGACAGATGCACACCATTGGACTATAGATGGAGCGTCTCGAAGGCGAGCACCTATAAACTTCATCTCTTCCCTTCGAAGGGCAATTTTAATGCCTACACCAGCACCATCGTGCTCTCATTTTTCATGACCAGTTTCAAAGTAGTTCCATACATGTGGCACCTTGTATTTTAGGTGCAACAAACACAACCATTCAAATACACGTGCATTCTTGAACTATCCAGCACAACCATCTGACCAAATGAAATGACGATAAAATGGTATATCCATATCTATCACGTGATCATAGAATAATTTAAAGCAATGTTGCACGTAATGGATGTCATGGGTCTGGTCGTCACTTATGTAGACTTGACTTTCTTTCAGTAACACACGTTTCTCTTCACTGCTATCTTTCCCATGTCGATACGTGATATGCACCATTATGCTCACTTCCTCTGAGTGATAGTATTGACTTTGAATTTCATTTTGTGGTTGTAGGGTGTAATTTTCAGCAAAATCACCCACTGATAGTATTGTTCCGAGAGGGAAGGTGTCCCAGCATATTCTGAATTGATCATCTTGCCACCGTGTCATATCAACATGTTGAATGTACTATTGGATCTTTCCACGAAACTCTGGAATAAAATCACATACTCACACATAGTACATGAATATTAATATGTCAATAAACCACATAAAAAAATGTGTGTACATGAATATTAATTTGTCAATATTCAATCATTTACCTATGAAGTCACCAATTTAATCTTCCTTCTTTCTTTCCCATCATTTAGTTGATATGTCTCATACTGATAGTTCTGCTTCCCAACAATTGCATTCCCAAATGCTTTATCTTCGCTTTCATGGATACAATCAGACCATAAGGATAGCCCACCACAATTATTGCAAGAACCGTCTACACATTGTTTTAAGTAATGTGTTTTCCCATCTTTCCTCGGACACATGATGCTATGGATGAAATCTATGGATGACATTGGCGGTACTGTACTTGAGCATTCCTGCACATGGTTAGGATGCAAAAAACGACGTATATATGCAAATGTATGGTAATATAGGTCAAACTAAATGTGGTATCTACAACAACAAGTGTTATGGATGGTATTGATTCTAACATAACATGCCTTGCATTTTTCAAAAGATC
>LPNX010029644.1:186401-189244 GCA_001517045.1 Pseudotsuga menziesii
AATTTGCATGTACCTATTAACTAATATGAACATGCACGTCTCTCATTTAATGGAGGGTTCTCAATGTGTAAATGGGTTTTCTACTTTTACATGGATTTTTACTGAGTTATATGATAGAGACATTTAGTTCCAAAAAAACATCCCAAGATTTTTGAAATAAACTTAAAATATGGAAAACATCATAACAATAAAATTAGTTTACTTAGCTGAAATTATTTATGAAATACTTTCCTCTAAAATTATTATATGTAATATAGTATAATTTAATTTATATGTTGTTTTTTTACTTAATTTTGTATGGATCTTAAGTTTTCAAACATCCAACATTTATCAATTTTTTAAATCATAAAAATCTTTAAGTTTTGGGATTACGATATATACATTTAATGCATAATTAAATAACTAGGAAATTTTTGAGTCATTCCCATTCAACTAGAAAGATTAAATACTAATGAATTTAAAGGAATAAATTTGTATAAACAATGGATCACAAGCCTACACATTATTTTGGAACAATTCCTTGGAATAAGAAAAAGACTTGAATACACATAAGGCTTGTTTATCAGCATCTTCTATGTATAATCCCTTTCTTTGTTGAGAATTTCAAGGGTGTCTATTAGACTATATGGCAATCAAAATGTGGAGAGGTAAATATGTTTCCTTAACTACATTGTTTGATGATTTTATTGTGAAGGGAAAATAAAAATAACAAATGCTTTGCTACTATGTGTTTAATATGAAAAACATGATTGCCCACTACGAGTCTCTCTCTATTAAAAGTTTTTTATTACCATTACTTTAAATTTGAAAATAGTAAATACTTATGGTGTTGAACACATTAACCCATTAAAACTTACACATTTAAGAACTACTTTAAATTTTCAATTCATAAATAATTTTGATACTAAATGGATTAGCCCATTAAAACTCATACACCTTCAATCTATAGAATAATTCAAAAACCAATAAAAATTACATTGGAAAACATTTAATCACCACATAATGACTAAACATTTACAAATACTAATCACATCAAAGCTTCATACAAATTAAATATAAGGTCACAATGGAGCCCATAAAGGTTAGGGTACTTTGTTAAGTTCTAGAAGAAGAGTGTAAGTAACCTAAGTTTTGGGAGCTCTAATTTTGAAGTGTCTTAAATTTTAGAAAAAGTATCTATCTTGTTTCTTTATGAAATAGTTTTTTTTTTATATATACCTTTTTGGTTATCTTTTTAGTTATGGTTAATATAGTAAATTATAGCTAAATATGGTGATCAAGGGTCAATTAAAATCAACTATATAATCAAATATCATTACTAAAATCACAATCAAGCATTGTCAACCATAACCTATAATGGTCAACAAAAGTCAAACATAATCAAATGTGACCAACCCTATTTAAGTATAAAGATTTTGACAATTTATCATAATTGTTATCTTCTAGATATTTAATTGTGTTGGAGTTTTCAAGGGTTCTAGGGAGCCATGGAAATAATAAATTAAAATGATGCAAGGTAACTTATGAAAATAAGTTAGAAAATGTAACCGTTGGAATAATAAATAACTTAGTTTCATCCATGATCATTTTTACTTATTATTCCAACGGTTACATTTTCTAACTTATTTTCATCCCTTTTATTATTTTAACGGTTACATTTTTTGATTTATTTAATGATCTTTTAAATTTTACAATTGCTTTCAACGGTCAATCATAATGAAACCTTAAAAAAATGGAATATAAAGTGAACATCGAAACCATCAACCATTTTAGTATGATATCATATATATCAACCACTACTTTGTTTTAATTTTCATGTGGTAACTCTAAGAATTGAACCTCTAACCTCTACTACTTAAGTCTTGGACTTCAAAACAGCCACTAACTAAGCTATGCCTAAAAATTATCAACAACCACTTTCTTATGAGAATCTGTACCAGATGTTAATATAAACTTGGTCGGAGACATCCATAATTTCTTGTTTGATATATTTTTTCTATTCTCTCGATCTGTAAATCTAAAACTATTCTGATTTATATTTCTGATTTATCTTTCTGATATATATCACCCACTATTTTGTTTTAATCTTTATGTGGTGGTAACTCTAAGAATTGAACCTCTAACCTCTACTACTTAAATCTTACTACTTAAGTCTTAGACTTCAAAACACTGACTAACTAAACTATTCCTAAAAATTATCGACAACCACTTTCTTATGATAATCTGTACCAGATGTCAACATAAATCCGAGATATCCATAATTTCTTATTTGATATATTCTTTCTACTCTCGATCTGTATTTCTAAAACTATTCTGATTTATATTTCGGATTTATTAAAATATAATAAGTACGCAACGGTCCTTTTTTTGAATTAAAAGGTCGACGCCAACAGCTGGAGAGTATATTTTGTCGTTGCGAAGCTGCCGATATAGCAAGAATGAGAAGCGATCTGTTAAAAACAGACAGGATGCAGAACGATATAAATGATTTGGAACGAACAGATCATGAAGTAGGATACAGTTTAATCATATTTCGAGAGAAAATCGAAGATAAAATGGCTAATTCATTCGTAGCAAGGGCCACGGAGATCTATCTAATCAAAGATAGTAACAATGCGATTACCCTCGAGCAAGAGGGCCATATGAAACGCCTGATTACATACGAATTAGGAGCCCAACCAAAGCTGAAGATGGCCGAATTTTGGCATAAGAATTTAAAATTGCCTGCAAATGGATCCTCAGGCGCTTCAATGGAGGGACCGATAATGCTCATAAGTATACCATGGTAATGGACTCCCACCAACACCAACAACAACAAGGGAAATGGAAATGGACTGAGCACG
>LPNX010029644.1:189604-225010 GCA_001517045.1 Pseudotsuga menziesii
GAACCGGACAAAGACGAATCTTCCGGCGGTTCTTCTCGAGGAGCACCAATTGAAGACCAAGCCAGCTACAACGGCTTCACGGCAAGCAAATGGTTGGCATCCTTCCTGATGCCCTATCTATACGCTCGGCCTCATTTGAGCCCCAACTTTGACATTGTGCAGCTTGTTTCGTCTGTGATTTGTTCATTGTGAGAAAGGAGAAGGGTGATGGAGGGGGTCTTCTTCTGGAGTTGTGGTTGAAGAAGGAGATGTGGTGGGGAAGGCTTCTTCGTTTGGTGCCACCGTACATTGGAAAGCCAAGCATCGTTTCGTTCTGTCTTTGGCGTATGGACGATGTGCAGTGTTTCCAGGATTGTATTTTGATTGTGGGGAAACTCCGCGGCGTGGATGAAGGCGTGTGGTGGATTATTAAGAGACGAGGTACGGCCTCTGTTTTGGTTAACCAAGGGATGCTTCAAGATATCAATGATGGTACTCGCTTTTCCCTGGTTAAAAGCCTCCTCGAACCAAAATGAAGAAACCGTTGATATGAGCGATGGCACTATTTGTTTCCTCTTAAAACAATTCCAACCAGAATGAAAGGCGCTGTTGAGCTAAAAATAGTGTGATTCCCAAATCATATTCGTCTTTTCCTTGGGACAACTGAATTGGTAAGATGTTTGATCAATTCTCAAAACTAACAAAGATGGGAAATAACTTCATTCATTTTCGCCGGGATGTCTGCTGAAAAACCCTTCATTCATTTAGTGGTATTTGTTATTGAATAATGCGAGCATTGCATTATGAAAAGTCCCCAATTTACTTAACCCTTACTCTTAAATATATTCAAAACCTTCATTATGCAATCTTTGTTCACTTTTCACATATGAAATAGAAAAAAAAGCAATAGAGATATGACAAACTATTAGAACTCTACATTGAGTGTAACGTCTAATAACTATGACATATATTGTTTGGTCGGTGACAATATCGTATTTTAGCAACATTTGGATTCAAGCTAACCAATTTGATTTGATGATTGGAAAATTTTATTAGCAATTATATATATCTATGCCTTTTTTTTTAAACTGCGATTGCAGAAATTTTATTTTTTGTGGTGTTTATTGTTCTGTTGACGTTAATTATAATAGGAAAGTGTAAGTGGAGAGCACATCTTTGGCACCAATCTCTTAATATGAGCTGCCTCTTAAAGCACGAGAAAATAAATCTGCTAAAATTCTTAGACTCGTGATATTGAAGACAGGAAAAGTAACAGAACCTGATATGGTTTCACTTACTTCAAACTGTCCCAAAATATACTTGAAAACCATCCGAACCAGCAAAGTAAATTTATAATGAACAAAAGCATAGTAATATCGGCTTCCCTGCCAATACTAAACAACCCATTCCGTGCAATGAAATCCAAGGGATTTAGCAAGAATTTTGATTCCAGTCCTGGAAGCCCATTCTTGTTTATGTAGTTTGCCAAACTCCACAAAATGAAAGAACATCGATTAGATTCTTTCAACTTCACTAGAAGTTATATTATGCAAAGATGCAAACCTTGACTAGACTCTTGCTGCTTCACTCTAATTTGTATTATGCAAAGTTATATGTATATAAAAACTGGGCGTAGCAATCACGTTTCTAACTGTTATTCCACTTCCCAATAAATCTTTTGCATGCCTTCGTTCAGTCAAAGAATAAGAAAAAGAAAGAGAGATTCAACACATTACTTCTCCAAAAATCAAACAGCTTTACGCCTTCAAGCTAGATATATAGAGCTATATGCCTTCAACACGTTGCGTTAGATATATGCCTTCCAGCTAGATATATAGAGCTATGAAATTTTGTATCTCAAATTTTTCGACTACAGTGGGGACATATCAAGATCTAAACACACATGAAACATAATCCTACAGACACCATCTGGATTTATGACGAATAATACAAGTGGAAGTTTGCATTCATAATACACAGTGGAGAATAGTTAATATGACAAGGGGGCGTTTTTCAGAATATGCTCAAATTTCTTAGCATTTTCCATCATCATTGTCTGAATGCTCCATCAGAATTATTTGAGCATTTATTCGTATCATTCAAGCACGTGGCCTCCCTTTATTAACGCAAACAAAAACCTCATCGCTAGATATGATCTCCCGCTGAAAACAAGCTTCAGATAAGATATAATTCTATAGGAAGCACAAATCATGAGTAGCAGCAGTCCAAATACAAAAAGCAAGAAAGCAACAACAAGAAGACAAATGATCTCTATGGAAATTGTAGAATATTTGGCAGAAAGGGGCTTGGTGAACGAGTCTCCGATTGTAAAGCATCACTGCACGCAAAAATATTTGCAGGAGGTATGTCCCAATTTGGCAGCCTGTGCTTGAACAAAGCTCCATAACTTCATCTAATTGCAAAATTTCTCCTATCCATGCTGAAACATGCATGTAGTGGTTCAGTTAATAAAAGGTATGTCTCTGTTTTGAGTACATTAGAATGATAAAATGGCTAGTAAAGTTCCATAGTAAAGCATGCTAAAGGTCAATAAAAGCAAGTCCAATATGCCTCCATGCAGTTTTATATCCATATATAGTCTAAGGCCCAAAGGCAGTTTACCGAGTCTTATCAGTTTCACAATAGTAAGCAAAGGCAGGAACAAAATCAACTCTTTATAGGTCTAAGGCCTTCCATTTCTTCCTCTAACAAATTACAGCTCAAGGTCCATTTTAAACTAGTTTACAGAGTAAAATTCAGTAGTTAGTAAATTGTTGTTTTTCTATGGAGAAACAATTAACTTAAACAATGTTGTTTTTGAAGAGGAATGGCTCAACCCGGAACTAACTCCTATCCGTTTAGTTAACATAAAACATTTAATTTCATAATTTTATTTTATGCATCTATTGATCCCTAACTCTATCAATTTTAAAGTGAAACAACCAGGGAGAAAGAAGACGAATTCAGAGCAGAATATAATCAACTCCCATTAGTGTTTGTTATTAGCTAGAATAACCAAGGAATGTAATATAATAGCAATAAAAATGGAGCATGCTGAGTCATTCTAGAACACTTGCACTTCTAATAAAAGTAAATATTCATCATTTAGTGTTCTCACAAACATTAAGGTCTCTGGAAAATTTAAGATGACAGATAAAGAATTGTGATAATCATTAAACTCAGCCTTAACCCGCCCCTTAACTGCTGCCCTGTCTAGTATTCACAACTCAAGAACAATATTCTATCTATAACACTGGCTAGATTACCAATAGTATCCGTTATAAAGGAAAACATTTGAACCTCAGCGTCGTGATTAACAAAGGTCCCAACACAGTAAAATCCACTTAAAACTCAACTAACAAACCTAAAAGTATGCTATCCTAGAACAAGATTTCAAAAAGAAAATCTTCTAACATGAATAGGGTATACGAGACAAAGAAATAAGAAATGAACATTACAGAAAAATTAGAAAAAAATGGGAAAACGACAAACTTAAAAGCACGTTATCCATTTGAGGACTAAGCCAAGGGAAAAAATCCTGTCATTCCTTAAAAAAATACTACCAATTCCCGTGAAATGAAAGAAGAGAAGTAATGTGCATACCTTGAATGCTTCAACCCATTTGTTATCTATGAATTCGAGATGGGGGCACAATTTTGCATGATTAAATATCATCTCTTCTTTTGTCTACAAGAAGTATATTATATACTTGTGATTGTGAATAAACTGATCTTTACTCTGCTCCGGAGGGCTTGGCCTTATGTGAAGCTTATCTACTCTCTCCCTGAGTTGTTTTGTGTCATCCTCATCGTTCACAAGGTCCCTATACTCCACCAAGCACCCTGCCCGCTGCTTTTTTACAAGTCGTACACATAACTAGCAGGTCACCATTGCTCAACTTCATTTTCTCCTCCTCAGTCAACACTACAAAATCAAGGTATGCGCCCACTCTTGCACAAATTTCTCATTCAAACCTTCACCAACTTACAAGACCCATGTCTACTCTGATCAAATACTAGTCTTCCATTCCTCCATGCAAAATTGAATTAAGCCAAAACAACAATAATTCAATGATGGGTATCACGATACGACGAGTAAAATTCATGGAGGATAACAAAACCAAAGATGCAAAAAAAAAAAATCAATAATCAAAACTAAACTTGCAGAAAAACCAAGAACACTTTCAATAATTTCTTTGTGACAATAAAAATGAAAAGAAACTTCATACCATCGCAAAAAACCAAGACACCCAACCAAATATAAAAGAAAAACTTTCAATAATTTTGAATTTAAACCACCTTTTTCTGAGAGTGCCTTAAATAATAGAAAGGTTGCGATAGGGGCGTGCGGCTGAGCCAACTATTCAACATAGTGGAAAAACAAGCAGTATTCAATGGTTGTGCGTAAAGTGTAGTGTTATAATTCCTCACTAGTATCCGGCCGGGCCTTGAACTATGGGCCTACAAAGCGTGAAATTACATACACAATAATTATGAAAAAGCAGTTTACCTTAAATCAAATAGGGCAATCGGTGTTTTTCTTTCCATGCATGATCCCACCCAGTACTAGTGGTTCCTGTGCAACTTCCATACAAAGGTGTTAAAATAATAATAAGAGTAGTGCAACATAAAATAAGTAAGGAAAGAAAAATAAGGCATTTGTGAGATGGGAGATGGGTGAGCTAAAGTTAGAAAATGATAAATGTGTTTCTCATGTTGAAGTATGCATTGTATATAATAACAAGTGATTATTTACCGTATAATAAATGGGTTATCAAGCTGCCCAGTGAACAAGATTTTATGGGCTGCTATAGGTTGGCTCAACTGGTAAGGATAGGACAATTTTTGGACAAAAAAAAAAACTCTCTCCGTCATGTCAACATACCGCAGTACCAAAAGAAAGTTTTTGCTTGCGGTCATTTAGTTTAATCGATACAGACTGAAAGGCATTGGTAGCTAACCTACCTGATATCATTAAGATCAAATTAGCTTCGCATACAAAATTTGCACACTTGCAAGGTTTTACTGATTGGTTTCTTCCAACAAAAGAGTAAAAATTTAGCATTTTTCTCGCCATGAACAGGTGAAATTCAAAGTCCAAAATTTGAAAGAAAAACTACAACCCAACTCGGTATCATTATTTATGAAAATTTTCCTCAAATCCAGTCTCTTGTCGGACAATTCTATGCAAAGAAAAAAAAATTAATACAATATACCCACAAGTGCATCTAGAAGCGTCGATTTCCCAAATCCCGAAGGACCCATGAGAGCCATTAGGGTTTCGGGCTATGCATATCCAGTGAAGCCTTAAAGGACAATCATATTTGATCACTGTTAATAGAAACAGTAACTTAGAGCTCTTTCCATGTGAGCCACGCAAACACATTCCCAATATTATTTGTGTCCGTCGTTTCCTTCCACAACGTTTGCCTGAGCGAATTAAAACCCCAGGAACGTGGGGGGATTTGTTTATACGACCTTCAATATCCAGCACTCTATGACCATTTCCAGTATCTTCTATTTTAGATAACGCAGGATGCCTTTGGAGCTAAAATAAAATCCTCCCGATCCCCAAAAACAGAATGCAGTTATAAGTTACTTAAAACCCTAAGCCGTACATTACAAATCAACAGAAAAAATGTAACTATTGTGAGAAAGGAAGAGCAAGAAGTGTCTGAGAAGAAACTGAAACATAAACTGATTAGTAGGGAAGGTGTCTTAGCTCATAGGAATGAACGACATGCAACTGTGGCATGAATGATAGCCACCACACAAAAACCAAAATGAGACGGCACCACCGCACATGCAGACCAAAAGCACCAAACGCTTGAAACTTCGCCACCTGGAAACCTCTTAAATGATTCATTCAATCCTTCCTCAAGTCATACTACTACCAACGCCTGAGGGAGGACTTCTAAGGCATGACGACAACGTCCCCCAACCAATCAGCGCCCGACAAAATAACAAATTTTCATTTAATTTTTAAAAAAATCACACTTAAACTTTAGACAACCCAAGTTTTCCCATGTAACGTCCCCAACCCTCCGACCAGTGAAGAGGATGCTATGGTATCATGAAACACCCCGGAAACTAGCCCCATGAACATGAAGATACATAATACCGAAATGCTTGAACATAAAATGTGCTAAGATGCATAATCCTTTACAAACACAGCGGAAGCAAACATAGATTCATTCAAGCATTCAACATGTTCATCATCATTCATTAAACAATAAATATAAATGCAGAGACGAAATGGTCAAGAATACTTATCTTATAAAGGATTCATCCAACAACCAACTACGTCGCTGCAACGTTCCACCCAACCATAGGACAACATGCTCCTTAATCTCTCAGCAACACTGCCACCCCCGAGCTGGGCATGATTCCCCAAGGAATAAGGAACAAGTAGGCTTACACATAGCCAAGGATACACAAAACAGTAGATCATCCACGCCAACACAGTTGGGTTTATCAGGCCATCCACAAATAAGCCAAGCCAACACAGTTGGGTTTATCAGGCCATCATGGAGCTGGGAAAGGCTAATTGCTAAGATGGTGAGCTCATTACAGAGCTAAGGAAACCTACACCAGAAATAGCATGGCTTCTAGAACACCCACACACATCCAACACAAGGAAATCAGTCCCTTCTCTGCTACACAGTCCCTCAGGCCCTGACCTCCCTTCTAGTGCTATTCAGGGGTTATGGAGAAAAAAGTCAGCCCTCTAGCTCTATCTGTGTGGCTCCCAAGCACACCAGGTTTATCAAGCAAACCAAGCCCTCATCCCCACTCCAACACATTCTAAAGAACAAACTTGCATACACACAACTAGACAAGCTATTCACAACTTGGACAGGGGAAAGCAACTCCTGAGTCGTTCTTGGCCCTATCATGGCCAAAACGACTCCATAACAACCTACATCAGCCCAAAACGTAATAGGAAACACAACCAACAAAACGTCGGGGAAACAACAGTCTGGTCTCAATAATGAAGCCATGGGAAACTTACATAGTCCGAGAATGGGAAAGTAAACAAATTCTTAGCCCTTGCCTGAGAAAGAACATACACACCAACCACATCCATAGGGAAAAATACATGCCTCCAGCCCAGAATGCTAGTGGACAAATCAGCACCCCCTTACTTACTGTGTGAGGAAGCATGATGGAGAAGCCCAAACGGTGTGTGAGGAAGCAGAACGTCTCTACGTGAGATGAACAAGCTTGGAAGAGTGGAAGAATTCTCCCAATGCAGTCGTGGAGCGAATGGAATAATGGAGGATCCACCCAGAGTGATGGGGTGGTGGTTTCCTATCATCGTGAGGGTCAACCTACTAGTGGAGTGTGCGTGTGGGCAAGGACTGGCAGTCTTGCCACACTTCACTCCTCAGCAATAACTGCCCCAACTAATAGCAGAACTTTTAAGGTGGTAGTTAGATAAGACAAGGCAAGGTGAGCAAATCAAAAAGGGTGGTGACACATGGATTTTTCGCTATGGGCTCAAGGTTTAACAATTGCCCCTCCCTATCCTTAGGAATATCATGCCCTTTTCAATATGGTTGCAGTGACATAGCTGGTTGGGGTTTATTTAATTAAAAAACATATTTACATGATACCAAAACTATTATGTGTCGTCTGTCATGGTATACCATTGGCAACGATTCCGTTCGCTGAAACATAACACAACCAAATCAATGGTGGGGATTTTTCCTTTATCTCCACACCATGATTCATTACATTATATACATCATGTACATTTAATGCAACGGGGTCAAAACCAGGGTGTTACATCCCCCTCCCCCTTTAATAGCACTATCCTCAGTGCTTTACAAAATTTGAACAAAATGCTACACTGGCACCGCCTCAATGTTCTGCAGAATTGAACAAAAATGGATGTGCCAATCGCATGGCATCCTCCAGCTCCCACGTAGCCTCTTCAGGTCTGTAGTGCTCCCATTGCACCTTTACCTACCCTATGGCCCGGTTTCGGAACATTGTGACCTTCCTGTCGAGGATGCGCATTAGCTTGGTTTGGAACTCTCTCTCGGGTTCCACATGAATCACATCCCAATTTATCACATGGTTAGGATCATGTACATATCTCTTAAGCAAAGAAACATGAAAAACATTATGAGCTATAGTGCTAGTAGGAAATGCAAGTCTATATGCAACTGGCCCTATTCTTTCAAGCACTTCAAACAACCCATAATATCTTGGTGATAGTTTGGCACAATTTTCAAGCTTTAAGGAACTCTTCCTTGCCCTCACTTTGAGGTAAACATGATCCCCAACACTAAATTTCCTATTCACCCTATGCTTATCTGCATAGCTTTTCTACATGTCCTGTGCTGCTTTCAGATTCTGTTTAATCTTTACAACCTTTTGCTCCATCTCCTTGAGTAATTATGGACCAAGCATAACCTTGTTCACTGGATTGTCCCAAGTCACTGGTGTCCTACACCTTCTTCCATACAAAGCTTCATACAGACTCATCGCCAAGGATGCCTGTTGTCCATTGTTATAAGCAAAATCTACCAAGTGTAAGTAATATTCCCAATTGGTTGGTTTGTCCATCACGTACATGCGAAGCATATCTTCAAGCACCTGATTAACTCTCTCTATCTATCCATCTGTCTGAGGATGGTATGCAATGCTGAATTTTAGCTTTGTACCCAAAACCGCAAACAACCCCTTCCAAAAATTGGAAGTGAACTTGACATCTCAGTCAGAGACTATTTCCTTGGGCAATCCATGCAATTTGAAAATCTCCTTCATGAAGATCTTTGCAATGTCATCAGTCTTATGCATAGACTTAACCGGTATAAAATGTGATGCCTTTGTCAACTTGTCCACCACAACCATGATGGAATCATGTTGTCTCCAAGTCATCGGCAATCTTGTAATAAAATCCATGGAAATAACTTCCCATTTCCATTCTGGAACTGGAAAAGGCTACAACAAACCTGCAGGGTGTTGATGCTCAACCTTTACTTGCTGACACTTCATGCACCTTGAAATGTATTCAGCCATATCCTTTTTCATTTTTGGACAAAAGTACTGCTTTTTGGCGGTAGCAATTGTCGTCTGGTATCCTAGGTGACCAGACTATGGAGCTGGGTGGATTTTATCCATAACCACTGTAATGTCCCTGACCCTCCGACCGAGCAAGAGGATGCTACTAACCACCAAACATCTGGGCATCTAGCCCCCATGAACATGATCATACCTATAATGTTGAGGCAAGCTACTTAAAACATAAAACATACTACGATGCATAGATGTTCATATACATAGTGGAAGCAAAAAACATTCATTCATATACGATTCAAGATTCAACATGTCCATCATCATAATTCATTAACAGCAAATATGATTGCAAAACAGATTAGTCAAGAATATTTATCTTATGAGAACTGTCCCGCAACCAGCTACGTCGCTGCAACGTTCCACCCAACCATAGGCCAGCATGCTCCTTAATCTCTCAGCAACGTTTCCACCCTCGAGCCGGGCATGATTCCCCAAGGAATAAGGAACTAGCAGGTTTACACATAACCAAGGATAACAACACTACAAGGACACATAGTTCATCCAAGCCAACATAGTTGGGTTTATCAGGCGAACAATGGATCAGCCAAGCCAACAAATTTGGGTTTATCAGGCCATCGAGGAGCTACGAAAGGCTAAATGCTAAGCTTGTGTGCTCATTGAAGGGATAAGGGCACCTACACCAAAACTAGCCTGACTTCTAAGACACCCACACACACCCAACACAAGGAAATCAGTCCTTTCTCTGCTACGCAGTCCCTCAGGCCCCGACTTCCCTTCCAGTGCTAATCAGGGGTTGTGGAGAAGAAAGCCATCCCTCTAGATCTGTCTGTGTGGTTCCAAGACATACCGGGTTTGTTAAGCAACTCAAGCCCTCATCACCACTCCCATGTAGTCTGAAGACAAACCACTACGTGCATGCAGCAAACAAGCACTTCACAGCTTGAACGGGGGAAGACAAATCCCTAAATTGTTCTTGGGCCTATCATGGAAAAAAGGATTCCTCAGTAACCTACAGCAGCCCAAAATGAAAAGGCAAGTTAGCCAAATAATTGTGGATGAAACAACAGTTCTCTTCAACAATGGAGCTACGGCACATTTACACTTCCGGAAATGGAGAGGGAAAACATAGACTCTCTGCATGAATAGGAGGGAAACATCTCACAAAGGAAACTACAGCCACGGTTCACGGTCATGGACAGGACAATACACAATCCGATAGAACAATAGGAACCTCCCTACTCTGCACTGGCTGGAGGAAGAACATTTCACAGACTAGCAATCCTAGAGAAAAGGGAGAACGAACCCCCAAACAAGAAATCACACCCCTTCTTAACTCAACTCTGCGTGAGGAATACCATCCAAACAAAATGGTGAACAAACAAAATGTCCCTGTGTGAGAGTGAACCCCCAACCAATGAGAGAGTGCAGTCGTGGTGAGAGTGGGATCGTGGGCATAGTGGTTTTCCTGCCAGCGTGAGGGTCAGCTTGGTGGAGTGTGCGTGTGGGTAAGGACTGGCAGTCCTGCCACACTCTACTGCCAACAATAACCGCCTCAGTGAATAGTAGAACATTTAAGGTGGTAGTTGGAAAAGACAAGGGAAGGTGAGAAAATTAAATAGGGTGGAGACACATGGCTTTTCATTCATGGGCTCAAGGTTTAACATTCCCCCTCCTTATCCTTAGAAAATCATGCCCCTTCTCAATTTGGTTGCAGTGAACATAGCTGGTTGGGGTTATTTAATTAAAATGCATAGTTAGATGATTCCATGATGTTAATATGCGCCATATGTCTCAATATACCATCGATGACACTTCCAATCCGAAACATACCAAAACCAAATCGATGGCAGGGAATTGGCCTTTAGCTCCGCACCATGATCACTTACAATGTATATATATATCATGTATATTTAATGCATCGGGGTCAAAACTAGGGATGTTACATTCCCCTCCCCCTTAAATAGCACTGTCCTCAGTGCTTTACAAAATTTGAACAAAATTCTACACGGGTACCGCCTCAGTGTTCCGTAGAATTGAACAAAAATGGATGTGCCAATCACATGGCATCCTCCAGCTCCCATGTAGCCTCTTCAGGTCAGTAGTGATCCCATTGCACTTTTACCTGCCCTATGGCTCGGTTCCAGAGCATTGTGACCTTCCTGTCGAGGATGCGCATTGGCTCGATTTGGAACTCTCTCTTGGGTTCCGCCTGAATCACATCCCAATTTATCACATGGTTAAGATCATGTACATATTTATTAAGCAAAGAAACATGAAAAACATTATGAGCTCTAGTACTAGCAGGCAATGCAAGTCTATATGCAACATGCCCTATTCTTTCAAGCACTTCAAATGGCCCACAATATCTAGGTGACAGCTTGGCACAACTTCCAAGGTTCAAGGAACTTTTCTTAGCCCTCACTCTGAGGTAGACATGATCCCCAACACTAAACTCTCTGTTCATTCTATGCTTATCTGCATAGCTTTTCTATATGTTCTATGCTGCTTTCAAATTCTTCCTTATCTTTACAACCTCTTGCTCCATTTCCTTGAGCAATTCTGGTCCAAGCACAATCTTGTTCACTGGATTATCCCAAGTCACTGGTGTCCTACACCTTCTTCCATACAAAGCTTCATACGGACTCATCCCCAAGGATGCATGATGTCCATTGTTATAAGCAAACACTACCAAGTGTAAGTAATATTCCTACTTGGTTGGTTTCTCCATCACATACATGCGAAGCATATCTTCAAGCACCTGATTGACTATTTCTGTCTACCCATTTGTCTGAGGATGGTAGGTAGTGATGAAGTTTAACTTTGTACCCAAATCCACAAACAATCCCTTCCAAAAATTGGAAGTGAACTTGACATCTCTGTCAGAAACTATTGCCTTCGGCAATCCATGCAATTTGAAAATATCTTTCATGAAGATCTTGGGAATGTCATCAGTCTTATGCGTAGACTTCACCGGTATAAAATGTGCTGCCTTTGTCAACTTGTCTACTACAACCATGATGGAATCATGTTATCTCCGAGTTATCGGCAATCCTGTAATAAAATCCATGGAAATAACTTCCTATTTCCATTCTGGAACTGGAAAAGGCTGCAACAACCCTGCTGGATGTTAATGCTCAACCTTTACCTATTGACATTTCATGCACCTTGAAATATATTCAGCCATGTCCTTTTTCATTACTGGCCAAAAGCACTGCTTTCTAGCTATAGCAATCATTTTCTGATATCCCGGGTGACCAGAATACGGAGCTTGATGGATTTCATCCATAACAACTCTTCTCAAATCTGCTACATTTGGATCATAAATTTTTCCTTTATAAGTGAGATGTCCATCTTCCAATTTATATCCCTCATACCTCTTCTCAAGACTTCGTTGCTGCAATTTGTCTTTTACCTGCTCATACAATTCATCCCCAGCAACATGATAAACAATCTACTGCCTCAAATCTGATTGGCAAATACTGAGAGATGCCACATGCATTTCCTACATCTTCCTATTGAGTGCATCAGCTACCTTATTTTCTTTTCCCTTTATGTGCTTTATTTCAAAATCGAACTCGCATAAAAATTCCAGCCATCTCACTTGCCTATCATTCAAAGTAGACTGACCAAATAGATATTTCAGACCACAATGGCCCGTCCTCAGCTCAAATCTTCTACCCATCAAGTAATGCCTCCACATCTTGAGAGCATGTACTATGTCTGCAAGCTCGAGATCATGGGTGGCATAGTTCTTCTCGTCCTCCTTCAACTTTCTCGACTCGTAACATATCACGTGGTTGTCCTGCATAAGGAATCCTCCAAGCCCTTGTCCGCATGCATCGGTACATACCACAAAATATTTCTCCGGATCTGCAACTTTCAATACGGGTGCACTGGTGAGAAGATGCTCCAACCACTGGAAGCTTTCTTCACACTTCGAAGTCCATTCGAAGTTCATCCCCTTCTATTGCAAAGAAGTGATGGCATGTGCAACCTTGGAAAATCCCTCAATGAATCTCCTGTAGTATCCTACAAGTCCCATAAAAGATCTTACATCTGTCACATTTCTTGGAGTAGGCCAATCCATAATGGCTTCAATCTTCTCAAGGTCTACTGATATACCCTCTTCTAAGATAATGTGACCCAAATACTATATTCTATCTCTGTAGAAGTCACACTTGCTTAGTTTTGCATACAGTTGATGCTCCCTGAGCAATTGCAATGTCAATCTCAAATGCTCTTCATGTTCTTCCTCATTCTTAGAATAAACAAGAATGTCATCAAGGAAAACAAGAACAAACTTGTCCAAATATATGCTGAAGACACTGTTCATAAGGCACATAAATGTAGCTGGTGCATTTGTGAGACCAAATGGTACCACTACAAACTCATAATGTCCATACCCTATTCTGAAGGTTGTCTTATGAATTCCTTCATCCTTGATTCTCACCTGATGGTTACCAGAACTCAAGTTAATCTTGGAAAATACCCTTTCTCCTCTCATTTGATCAAAGAGGTCATCAATCCTAAGCAAAGGATATTTATTCTTCACAGTAACCTTGTTAAACTGTCTGTAATCAATGCATAACCTGAGTGTACCATATTTCTTCTTCACAAACAGAACCGGTGCTCCCCAAGGAGACACACTTGACCGGATATACTTCTTTTCCAACAACTCTTGCAGTTGCATCTTCAGCTCTAGCATCTCTGGTGTACTCATCCTGTAGGGTGTCTTGGACACTGGTGGCGCTCCTGGCACAAGTTCAATGGTGAATTAAATGTCCCTCTTTGGAGGACACCTTGGGATCTCATTACGAAACACATCATTGAATTCATGTAACACCCGATATTCCTCCAACCTAGGAGTTTCATCTCCTGTTGGTTCCAGAATATGGGCTGCATACAACTAGCAACCTTTCCTATAGAACTTCTTCAATTGCATTGCTGAAACTTATCTTACTGAAATTACCTTTGGAATACCTTTCACAACTACTATGTTTCCTTCTTCATCCATGCATTCAAAAGTCTTGTTATAATAGCCAATCTTCACTCTGTGAGCCTCTAACCAATCCATTCCAATGACAACATCATAGGAACCAAGCGGTAGAACATTCAGATCCACACAAGTGACCAATCCATTCATGAACAATGGACATTTCTCTACCACTTCACTAACTTTTCTCTTAGTTCCAGTGGGTAGTTGAACTAACCAATATTTCCTATGCCTTGCTTTCTTAAAAGCACAAATCTCCACTACTCTAGGAGTAATGTAACTATGAGAAGAACTAGGGTCAATCAAAATAGAAACAGATTGTTCAACAAGCTTACCTACAACTTCAACCATAATTGACTGATGATCTTCCTGGCGATTCTCTAGTGCTGCATAAATTCTAGGGACTTCCCTTGCTACTTGTCACATTGTTTCCGCTTCTTGAATGTTATAAGCTAGTCTTGCACTTTCATTCTCAAGTGGACAATCTCTACGCAAGTGGGGTCCTTCACATTTCCAACATTTGAGTGGACCTTTATTCTTTGGTGGATCTTTAGGCTTTCCACCTTTCACTCCAACTGGATTACTCGCAGCTTAGGATGGCTGCTTCTGCTGATTCCTGAATCTAGAAGGTTTGAAATCTTTTCTTCTTTGGTCAAACTTCTCATTCTTCTTCTTTTTCCATGCCTTATGGTAATCAGGTTTACTCTTGCTTTGCTCATAGCAATACTTAGCCTTCCTTATGGCTTCTTCAAGAGTTCTCAGTTCATAAAACTGTAACACCCCTGGTTTTGACCCCGATTGCATTAATATACATGATACATATGTTGTAAATAATCATGGTGAGGAGCTGAGGGAAAAGGCCCTGCCATCGATTTAGTTATGTTATGATTTGGATTGGAATGGTCACCGATGGTATATCAGGACATATGACATATATTAAATTGTGGCATCATGTAAATGTGCATTTTAATTAAATAACCTAACCAGCTATGTTCACTACAACTAAATTGAGAAGGGGCATGATTCCTAAGGATAAGGAGGGGAAATGATGAACCTTGAGCCATGGGGGAAAATCCATGTGTCACCACCCTATTTATTTTGCTAATTTTCTCTTGTTTCATCCAACCACCACCTTCATTGTTCTGTTGTTTAGTTGGGGAATCTAATTGCTGGCAAAAAGACCACTACGCTCACGCCTGCACTCTCTCCACGATGCGCCTTCTGGGTTACGGATGGTCTGTCCACTATCCTGATGGTGACTGTTCATTTTCCTCAAGCAGAGGGAATTAAAAAGGTTACAATTTCCTTGTGTGGGGGTTCAGCCTTTCCCTCTCTTACACCGTTTTGCTAGTCAGAGACGTTCTTTCCTCCTGATCACGAATAGAACCTGTGTTTATTCCACCATTACTGATTGTGAAGGGTTCGTTGGCTTCATCGTTGAGAAGGGACCCTTATTGTCCAACGTTGCTGGTGTGGCTGGACTGTGGAACGATCTATTCTTTCATTGTGATCTGCGCTGTGGGTTTCCTCTATGTGTTTTCCACATTTTGCATTGGCTATGTGTTTTTCCGTCACGCATAGTTTAGGAGTTTGTTCTTTCCCAATTTTCTGCCTGTGCAATTTCTCCAGCGATTGCATTAAGGATCGGGTGTTGTGGGTTCATAGTTGTTCATGGGATGCTGTTTGCCCACGATTGATTGGCTGTGTTTTTCCCCATAAAATATTGGATAGTTGTTTGGCTTCTTGCATGCAGTGGTTTTGTCCTCAAACTACATTGGAGGGGTGAATAAGGGTCTAAGGTGCTTGATAAAATTGGGTGGTTGAGAACCACATAGACAGAGCTGTTGAGCTGGATTTCTTCTCCACAACCCCTTAATAGCACTGGAAGGGAGATCAGGGTTTGAGGGACTCCGTTGTAGAGAAAGGACTGATTTCCTTATGTTGGGTGTGTGTGGGTGTTCTAGAAACTAGGCTGGCTCTGGTGTTGGTCTCTATATCTCTTCAATGAGCTCACCAGCTTAGCATTTAGATTTTCCCAGCTTTTGGATGGCCTGATAAACCAAACTTTGTTGGCTTGGACGATCTGATTGTTCGCTTGTTAAACCCAACTGTGTTGGATTGGCTGAACTGTGTACCCTTGTGCTATTGTTACCCTTGGCTATGTGTAATACTGTTAGTTCCTTATTCCTTAGAAAATCATGCCTGCCTCAAGCGTGGTAGCGTTGCTGAGAGTTTAAAGAGCACACTGGCCTATGGTTGGGTGGAACGTTGTAGCAACATAGCTGGTTGCGGAACAAGTTCTTTATAAGATATGTATTCTTTCCTAACTTGTGTTTGCAATTATATTAGCGTTGATGAATGATGATATACATGTTAAATGCTGATATGTATATGCATGAGTGTTGATTGATATGTTTTTCTTCTGTTGTGTATATGAAATATTATGCCTCGTAATATGTTTTATGTTTTTAATTATCATGCTTCAGCACTATATGTCTGTATATTCATGTTCATGGGGCTAGATTCCCAGATGATTTGATGTATGGTAGTGTCCTCTTCGTCGGTTGGAGGGTCAGGGACATTACAAAATGGCATCAGAGCGCTGGTTCCAGCATTGGCCTGAATGGGCCATGAAATATCAATTAACAGAGGTAGGTTGCCTATTGCCAGAAGAAACCAGGAGAAATGGTGAATCACAGGAAAATTCATAAATTTTTCTGAGTGCTAGAATTTTCTTCCCATCGAAGAACTTAGTATGAAGTTCCTCCAACACAACGGAACTTATAGTTTGAAGCTCATCCGATTCCATGGAGGAAATACCTTCCGGCAGCAGACACAGCAGAAAAGTTTTGAAAATTTCTCTAAGTAATGAAATCATCGGCCATCGGAAGACGTTAGTGGTTCATGCACCCGTCGTTGCGGAAGCCTAGAGCACTAGTCTTCCGATGAGGAAAAGTTTCTACTGTTGATGCTGATGTGCTTCATCTCACCGATCAGAAAAGAACAGTTGATTTGATTGACGTTGTACAATTATAGACAACTTCCAAGAGCAGTACTCTAGACATAACAGTGTGGTAAAGCAAGAGGTGGTTCAGTCATGAGAACCCATGATGGGTATGATGCTTGGGATTCTTACGAGCATGCAGAAGATTCCATGGGAAAAAATGTCCATAATGGAAATGATGACATAGAGTCTAATGGAAGGAGATTCCAAGGGACACCATCCGAGGTTGCAACCACCATGAAAAGCTTGGTTAAAGCCTAGGAAGAACAACATCAGTTGAATGCTGTCATATTGCAGAGTTTGACAAACTTGCAGAATAAAATAGATTCTAGACGAGGTACATCAAGGCCAAAAGGCAGTAAGAGAAGCACTAGAAGAAGGAGAATGAATTCTAGTGGACCATCTGATTCTGAAGAATCTAGTGGAGATACAAGTTCATCTTCTCATAAGAGGAAAAGAAGAAGGCACCATAGGGATCTCTCTCGAGATGAATTTAGGAAAGCTAAACCTCCTACATTTGATGGCGAGATAAAGATGGGACAAGAAGTTGAAGCTTGGCTTCTTGGGATAAAGAATTACTTTCAAGTGCAGGATTATTCACGAAACATGAAGGCAAGAGTTTCCATATTCAATCTAAATGGAAGGGAATCCATTTGGTGGCATCACTTCAAGTAAGTAAAGAATATTAGTGAAAGGAAACTGAAGTGGAAAGAGTTCAAGAAGTCTTTTAGGTAGAAATACCTCTCCGATAGGTGTTACGATGATAACATCAAGGAGTTCCATGAGCTGAGATTGGGACAATAGACCATGGATGAATATACAAATAAGTTTTTGGAATTGTTGAGGTATGTCTGGTACATTAGAGATGAAAAAGTGAAGATCCTGCAATTTTTGAGTGGATTGCCTCCTGCCTACAAAGATAGAATTGAGTTTTATGAACCTAGGACTCTTGAAGAAGAAATCAGGAAGGCTAAGTATTGCTATGAGCAAAGCAAGGGTAAACCTGATTACCATAAGGCATGGAAGGACAAGAAGAATGAGAAGTTTGACCAAAGAAGGAAAGGTTTCAAACCTTCTAGATTTAGGAATCAGCAGAAGAAACCATCCCAAGCTGCAAGTAATCCAGTTGGAGTGACAGGTGGAAAGCCTAAAGAGCCACATCAGAATAAAGGACCACTCAAATGTTGGAAATGTGAAGGACCCCACTTGCGTAGATATTCTCCACTTGAGAATGAAAGTGCAAGGCCAGCCTATAACATTCAGGAAGCAGAAACATTGGGTCAAGTAGCAAGAGAAGTCCCTAGAATTTATGCAGCAATGGAGGGCCACCAGGAAGATCATCAGTCAACTGTGGTTGAAGTTGCAGGTAAGATTGTTGAACAATCTGTTTCTATTTTGATTGACCCTGGTTCTACTCATAGTTATATTACTGCAAGAGTAGTAGAGGTTTGTGCTTTTAAGAAGGTAAAGCATGGAAAATCTTGGCTAGTTTAACTAGCCAACTGGACTAAGAGAAAGGTCAGTGAAGTGATAGAGAAATGTCCATTGGTCATGAATGGATTGAACACTTGTGTAGATCTGAATGTTCTAGCGCCTGGTTCCTATGATTTTCTCATTGGAATGGATTGGTTAGAAGCTCATAGAGTGAAGCTTGACTGCTATAACAAGACTTTTGAATGCATGGATGAGAAAGGAAACCCAGTGGTTGTGAAAGGTATTCTGAAGGTAATTTCAGTAAGACAGGTTTCAACAATGCAGTTGAATAAGTTCTATAGGAAAGCTTGCCAATTGTATGCAGCTCATATTCTGGAACCAACAGGAGATGAAACTCCTAGTTTGGAGGACTATCAGGTGTTACAGGAATTCAATGATGTATTCCCTGATGAGATTCGTGGACTTCCTCCAAAGAGGGGCATTGATTTCACCATTGAACTTGTGCCAAGAGCAACACCAGTGTCCAAGACACACTACAAGATGAGTACACTGGAGATGCTAGAGTTGAAGATGCAACTGCAAGAGTTGTTGGAAAAGAAGTATATTCGACCGAGTGTGTCTCCTTGTGGAGCACCAGTTCTATTTGTGAATAAGAAAGATGGTACACTCAGGTTATGTATTGATTATAGAAAGTTGAACAAGGATACTGTGAAGAATAAATATAATTTGCCTAGGATTGATGACGTCTTTGATCAAATGAGAGGAACAAAGGTATTTTCTGAGATTGACTTGAGGTCTAGTTACCATCAGGTGAGAATCAAGGACGAAGAAATTCATAAGACAACCTTCGGGGCAAGGTATGGGCATTATGAGTTTGTAGTGGTACCATTTGGTCTCACAAATGCACCAACTACTTTTATGTGCCTTATGAACAGTGTCTTCAACAGGTATTTGGACAAGTTTGTTCTTGTTTTCCTTGATGGCATTCTTGTCTATTTTAAGAATGAGGAAGAACATGAAGAGCATTTGAGATTGACATTGCAGTTGATCAGGGAGCATCAGCTGTATGCAAAACTGAGCAAGTGTGACTTCTACAGAGATAGAATTTAGTATTTGGGTCACATTATCTCATAAGAGGGTATATCTGTGGACCCTGAGAAGATTGAAGCCATTATGAATTGGCCTACTCCAAGAAATGTGATGGATGTAAGATCTTTTATGGGACTTGTAGGATACTGCAGGAGATTCATTGAGGGATTTTCCAAGGTTGCACATGCCATCACTTCTTTGCAAAATGAGGGAGTAAAGTTCAAATGGACTTTGAAATGTGAAGAAAGCTTCTAGCATTTAAAGAATATTCTCACCAGTGCACCAGTGTTGAAGGTTGCAGATCCAGAGAAATATTTTGTGGTATGTACCGATGCATGTGAACAAGGGCTTGGAGGAGCCCTCATGCAGGATAACCACGTGATATGTTATGAGTCAAGAAAGTTGAAGGAGCATGAGAAGAACTATGCCATTCATGATCTTGAGCTTGCAACCATAGTTCATGCTCTCAAGATGTGGAGACATTACTTGATGGGTAGAAGATTTGAACTCAGAATAGACCATTGTGGTCTGAAGTATCTATTTGATCAGCCTACTTTGAATGCTAGGAAAGCAAGATGGCTGGAATTTTTATGCGAGTTTTATTTTCAAATCAAGCATATAAAGGGGAAAGAAAAAAAGGTAGCTGATGCGCTCAGCAGGAAGGTACAAGAAATGCATGTGGCATCTCTTAGTATTTTCCAGTCAAATTTGAGGCAGTAGATTGTTAATCATGTTGCAGGAGATGAATTGTATGAGCAGGTAAAAGACAAGTTGCAGTAGCAAAGTCCTGAGAAGAGGTATGAGGGATATAAATTGGAAGAAAATGCACTTCTTATTTATAAAGGCAGAATTTATATTCCGAATGTAGCAGATTTGAAGAGAGTTGTTATGGATAAAATCCATCAAGCTCCATGTTCTGGTCACCCAGGATATCAGAAGACAATTGCTACAACTAGAAAGTAGTACTTTTGGCCAGGAATGAAAAAGGACATGGCTGAATACATTTCAAGGTGCATGAAATGTCAACAGGTAAAGGTTGAGCATTAACATCCAACATGCTTGTTGCAGCCTTTTCCAGTTCTGGAATGGAAATAGGAAGTTATTTCCATGGATTTTATTATAGGATTGCCTTGGAGACAACATGATTCCATCATGGTTGTGGTAGACAAGTTGACAAGGGAAGCACATTTTATACCGGTAAAGTCTACGCATAAGACTGATGATATTTCAAAGATATTCATGAAGGATATTTTCAAATTGCATGGATTGTCAAAGGAAATAGTCTCTGACAAAGATGTCAAGTTCACTTCCAATTTTTGGAAGGGGTTGTTTGCAGATTTGGGTACAAAGCTAAACTTCAGGACTGCATACCATCCTCAAACAAATGGGCAGACTGAGAGAGTCAACCAGGTGCTTGAATATATGCTTTGCATGTATGTGATGGATAAACCAACCAAGTGGGAAGACTACTTACACTTGGTAGAGTTTTCTTATAACAATGGGCAACAGGCATCCTTGGGGATGAGTCCGTATGAAGCTTTGTATGGAAGAAGGTGTAGGACACTAGTGACTTTGGATAACTTAGTGAACAGGGTTGTGCTTGGACTAGAATTGCTCAAGAAAATGGAGCAAGAGGTTGTGAAGATCAGACAAAACCTGAAAGCAACACAAGATAGACAGAAAAGCTATGCAGATAAGCATAGGAAGAACATAGAGTTCAGTGTTGGGGATCATGTCTACCTCAGAGTGAGGGAAAAGAAAATTTCCTTGAAGCTTAGGAGTTGTGCCAAGCTATCACTAAGATATTGTGGGCCGTTTGAAGTGCTTGAAAGAATAGGGCCTGTTTCATATAATCTTGCATTGCCTGCTAGTACTAGAGCTCAGAATGCTTTTCATGCTTCTTTGCTTAAGAAATATGTACATGATCCTAACCATGTGATAAATTTGGATGTGATTCAGGTGGAACCCAAGGGAGAGTTCCAAATCGAGGCAATGCGTATCCTCGACTGGAAGGTCACAATGCTTCAGAATTGAGCCATAGGGCAGGTAAAGGTGTAATGGGAGCACTATGGACCTGAAGAGGCTACCTTGCAACTAGAGGATGCCATGCAATTGGCACATCCATTTTTGTTCAATCCTGCGAAACACTGAGGCGATACCAGTGTAACATTTTGTTCAATTTTGTAAAGCACTGAGGATAGTGCTATTGAAGGGGGAGGGGAATGTAACACCCCCAGTTTTGACCGCGGTTGCATTAATATACATGATACATATGTTTTAAATAATCATGGTGAGGAGCTGAGGGAAAATGCCCCACCATTGATTTAGTTATGTTATGATTCAGATTGGAATGGTCACCAATGGTATATCGGGACATATGCATATATTAAATTGTGGCATCATGTAAATGTGGATTTTAATTAAATAACCCAACCAGCTATGTTCACTGCAACTAAATTGAGAAGGGGCATGATTCGTAAGGATAAGGATGGGAAATGATGAACCTTGAGCCATGGGGGAAAATCCATGTGTCACCACCCTATTTTTTTGCTCATTTTCCCTTGTTTCATCCAACCACCACCTTCATTATTCTGTTGTTTAGTTGGGGAATCTATTTGCTAGAAAAAATACCACTACACTCATGCCTGCACTCTCTCCGCGATGTGCCTTTTGGGTTGCAGATGGTCTGTCCACTATCCCGATGGTGATTGTTCATTTTCCTCAGGCAGAGAGGGTTAAAAGGATTGCAATTTCCTTGTGTGGGGGTTCGGCCTTTCCCTCTCTTCCACTGTTTTTCTATTTAGAGACATGCTTTCCTCCTGATCATGCATAGAACCTACGTTTATTCCACCACTGCCGATTGTGAAGAGTGTGTTGGCTTCATCATTGAGAAGGGACCCTTCTTGTGCAACATTGCTGGTATGGCTAGACTGTGGAACGATCTATTGTTTCATCATGATCTGCACTATGGGTCTCCTCTGTGTGTTTTCCACATTTTTCTTTGGTTGTGTATTTTTCCATCACATACAGTTTAAGAGTTTGCTCTTTCCCCATTTTCTTCCTATGCAATTTCTCCATCGATTGCATTGAGGATCGGGTGCTATGGGTTCATAGTTGTTCGTGGGCTACTGTTTTACCACGATTGATTGGCTGTGTTTTTCCCTGTAAAATCTTGGATAGCTGTTTGGCTACTTGCATGCAGTGGTTTTGTCCATGGACTACATTGGAGGGGTGAATAAGGGCTTGAGGTGCTTGATAAACCTGGTGGGTTGAGAACCACATAGATAGAGCTACTGAGCTGGATTTCTTCTGTACAACCACTGAATAGCACTGGAAGGGAGATCAGGGTCTGAGGGACTACGCTGCAGAGAAAGGACTGATTTCCTTGTGTTGGGTGTGTGTGGGTGTTCTAGAAGCTAGGCTGGCTCTGGTGTTCGTGTCAGTAGCTCTTCAATGAGCTCACCAGCTTGGCATTTAGCCTTTCCTAGCTCCTGTATGGCTTGATAAACCCAACTTTGTTGGCTTGGCTGATCTAATTGTTTTCCTGATAAACCCATTTGTGTTGGCTTGGTTGAACTGCGTACCCTTGTGCTGTTGTTACCATTGGCTATGTGTAAGCATGTTAGTTCCTTATTCCTTGGGGAATCATGCCCGACTCGGGGGTGGTAGTGTTGTTGAGATATTAAGGAGCACGTGGGCCTATGGTTGGGTGGAACATTGCAACAACGTAGCTGGTTACAGAGCAAGTTCTTTATAATATAAGTATTCTTGCCTAACTTGTGTTTGCAATTATATAACCATTGATGAATGATGATATACATGTTAAATGTTGATTTGTATATGAATGAGTGTTGATTGATATGTTTTGCTTCTATTGTATATATGAAAGATTATGCTTCATAATATGTTTAATGTTTTTAAGTATCATGCTTCAACACAATATGTATGTATGTTCATGTGCATGGGATAGATGCCCGAATGATTTGATGTATGGTAGCATCCTCTTTGCCGGTTGGAGGGTCAAGGATGTTACAAAAACTCAATTTTATCTTTGTAAGACTGAGGAAATCCGCTCAGAAACCACTGGACCTTCACTTTTTCATCTCTGATGTACTGGACATACCTCAATAATTCCAAGAACTTATTTGCATATTCATCCATTGTCTGCTGTCCCAATCTCAGCTAATGGAACTCCTTAATCTTATCATCATAATACCTGTTAGAGAGGTATTTCTGCTTAAAATACTTCTTGAACTGTTTCCACTTCAATCTCCTTTTGTTGATCCTCTTTACTTACTTGAAGTGTTCCCACCAAATAGATGCTCTTCCATTCAGATTGAATATGGCAACTCTGGCCTTCATGTTTCCAGAATAATCCTGCACTTGGAAGTACTTATTTATCCCAAGAAGCCAAGCTTCAGCCTCTTGTCCAATATTTACCTCACCATCAAATGTAGGAGGTTTAGCCTTCTTAAATTGATCCCAATAGTGATCCCTATGGTATCTTCTTCTTTTCCTTTTATGGGAATATGAGCTTATCTCCCAACTGGATTCTTCAGAGTCAGATGATTCACTAGAAGTCCTTCTCCTTCTCCTAGTACTGATCTTACTTCCTTCCGGTCTTGCTGTACCTCATCCATAATCTATCTTTCTCTGCAAATCTGTCAAACTCTGCAACATGGCAGCATTCAACTGATGCTGCTCTTCTCAGGATTTAATCAAGCTTCTCATGGTGGCTGCAATGTTTGACGATGTCTCTTGGAATCTCCTTCCATTAAAATCTATTTCATCATTTTTGTTATGGACGTTTTCTCCCATGGCATCTCTCGCATGCTCGTAGGAATCTCGAGCATCATATCCGTCATGGGTTCTCTTGATTAAGCCACCTCTTTCTTTCCACACTGTTCTTCTTGGAATACTGTTCTTGGAAGTGGTCTATAATTCTGCAAATGTGTTAGTAGAAAACTGTTAGATGTATATCAACAATATAAATCAAAACTACTTACCTTCCTTTGGAGAAACATAATAATAACAGTTTTGTTTAAAGCACAAAATCTTCTCTTCTTCCTTTTTAGCCCTATGACCACTGACAATCTACTAAAAGCCTACTGAAAGGCAGTTGAAAACTGCTTGAAAAATCACTGAGAAGTTCTCTCAAAAACCCAAATATCCTTTGGCCCAATCAGACTTCCTCCCAACTATATTTCCAACACTTCGGTGGTCAAAACACCTAGCTCATTGGCGGTCTGTTAATTTATTTCTCCCTGTGTTTTAGCGAGCAAATTGACTAAACTACTGATCTACATCGACGAGAAATTGAATTAACTCCTGATCTACATTGGTGAGAAATCGATTGTTCATCGGGTCCTTTCTTCACTAACCTTTCAGTGTGCCAGCGGCTAGAACATCTAATTCTCTCCACTGTATCGGCGGGTTGCTTATCTATTTCCTTCCGCCGTATCAGCCTGTAGTGGTCTACTATTCCGATTCTTATTGGTGACCCGTTGGTTTAATTTTGTCTACCATATAAGGTCCATAATCATCTATCGCTCCGAACTTCATTGGTGATAACATAGACTAACTGCTGCGTCGGCAGTCGTGTGCTCTATGCATCAGACAGTTAGTCCTTTCGGCTTTCGCAATGGCGGCCCATGATATTTCTATGTCTTTTGCAGCTCATGACTTAGTCAGCGGTTGGAGCGACTAGTCTCTTGTGGCTTCGGCGCTTGGATGCACTTCTCATCAAGTGATTAGTTCTTTATGTGGCCGCAACAGTGGGTAGCAGAGTCACTATGGTCTCCACGGGCACTCGTCGGTGGTCGAAGTAGTTGTTCATTACGGAATCAGATGGATAGTTGACTAGGAAACTGCAACTGCAGATCTCCTTAATTGAACCTTTTCTGATCGGTGATCTGAACCACTAATTCCTTTCAATGTTCATCGGCAACCCGTACAACTAACATTTCTGATGGCCGATGATCTCGTGCCTTAGAGAAATTTTTGAAAATGTCTTGCCTTGTCTTCTGCTGCATCGGCAACTTGATCCTCTAGGCATCGGCAATGCGATCAACAAATCATCACCAATTGCTGACAATTTTATGACTTAGAAAAATTTACAAATTTTTTTCTTTAGGTCTTGTCTTCCGCTGCTTCATCGGCTCAACCATCTCCCGTTCTTCGCCAATCGCTAATAGTCAAAACATCGGAGGTTCTTTCCGCTAAGTGGAGATGATGTTTCGACAGTCTTTGGATGATCTCCATCGAAACTGCGGCTCCCCCATCCTCTATCCTCTGCCAACGGTCGAAAAACCTTAGTGAAAATGTGAAATTTTTCTTGCCGACTTTCCTCCGTCGGGTGGTCATCAAACTAATTCTTTCCCTGTGTCGAAAGAACTTCTCACTGATTTCTCCAATGAGCCGACAATTCTAACACTTTTTTTTGTGAATTTTCTTTTCATCATCCATTTTCTCCTAGTTTCTTCTGGGAAGTAGGCAACCTACCTCTGTTAAATGATCTTTCATGGCCCATTTAGACCCATGCTACAACCAATGCTCTGATACCATACTGTAATGTTTCCGACACTCCGACCTTGAAAGAGGATGCTACTAAACACCAAACATTTGGGCATCTAGCCCCCATGAACATGATCATACCTATAATGCTGAGGCAAGCTACTTAAAACATAAAACATACTATGATGCATAATTGTTTATATACATAGTAGAAGTAAACAACATTCATTCATATACGATTCAACATTCAACGTGTCCATCATCATAATTCATTAATAGTAAATATGATTGCAAAATAGATTAGTCAAGAATACTTATCTTATGAGAACTGTCCCGCAACCAGCTACATCGCTGTAAGATTCCACCCAACCATAGGCTAGCATGCTCCTTAATCTCTCAGCAACGCTGCCACCCCCGAGCCGGGCATGATTCCCCAAGGAATAATGAACTAGTAGGCTTACACATAGCCAAGGATAGAAACACTACAAGGATACACAGTTCAGCCAAGCCAATAAAGTTGGGTTTATCAGGCCATCCAGGAGTTGAGAAAGGTTAAATGCTAAGCTAGTGAGCTCATTGAAGGGCTAAGGCCACCTACACCAAAACTAGCCTGACTTCTAAGACACCCACACACACCTAACACAAGGAAATCAGTCCTTTCTTTGCTACGCAATCCCTCAGGCCCTGACTTCCCTTCCAGTGCTATTCAGGGGTTGTGCAGAAGAAATCCATCCCTATAGCTCTATCTATGTGGTTCCCAGACACACCAAGTTTGTTAAGCAACTCAGGCCCTCATCACCACTCCCATGCAGTCCGAAGACAAACCATTGTGTCCATGCAGCAAACAAGCACTTCAGACCTTGAATGGGGAAAGACAAATCCTTGAATCGTTCTTGGCCCTATCGTGGCCAAAACAATTCCTCAGCAACCTACAGTAGCCCAAACTGCAAAGGTAACTCAGCCAACAAAATGTGGATGAAACAACTGTTCTCTTCAATAATGGAGCTACGACACATTTACACAGCCGACAATGGAGAGGGAAAACACAGACTCCCTGCATGAATAGGAGGGAAACATCTCACAAAGGAAACTATAGCCATGATTCATGGTCATAGACGGGACAATACACAGTCCGATAATACAATAGGAACCTCCCTACTTTGCACTGGCTGGAGGAATAACATTTCACAGACTAGCAATCCCAGAGAAAAGGGAGAATGAACCCCCAAACAAGAAATCACACCCCTTCTTAACTCAACTCTACATGAGGAAGACCATCCAAACCCCATGCGTGTGAGAAGGTGAACAAAGAAAAAATCCTTGCGTGAGAGTGAACCCCCAACCGATGAGAGAGTGTAGTCATGGTGACAGTGGGATCGTGGGTGTAGTGGCTTTCCTACAAACATGAGGGCCAGCTTGGTGGAGTGTGCATGTGGGAAAGGACTGGCAGTCCTACCACACTCTACTGCCAACAATAACTGCCTTAGCGAACATCAGAACATTTAAGGTGGTAGTTGGATAAGACAAGGGAAGGTGAGCAAATTAAACAGGGTGGAGACACATGGCTTTTCCCTCATGGCTCAAGATTTAACATTTCCCCTCCTTATCCTTAGAAAATCATTCCCCTTCTCAATTTGGTTCCAGTGAACATAGCTGGTTGGGGTTATTTAATTAAAATGCATAGTTACATGATGCCACAATGTTAATATGTGTCATATGTCTTGATATACCATTGATGACACTTCCAATTTGAAACATAACATAACCAAATCGATGGTGGGGCCTTTGCCTTTATCTCTGCACCATGATCATTTACAATGTATATATATATCATGTATATTTAATGCATCGGGGTCGAAACCAGGGATGTTACAACTACTCTCCTCAAATATGCTACACTTGCAATATAAATTCTTCCCTTATAAGTAAGGAGTCCATCTTATTCCAATTTATATCCCTCATACCTCTTCTCAAGACTTTGCTGCTGCAATTTTTCTTTTACCAGCTCATACTATCCATCTCCAGTAGTACGATTAACAATCTGTTGCCTCAAATCTGATTGGCAAATACTAAGAGATGCCAGATGCATTTCCTGCATCTTCCTGCTAAGTGCATCAACTACCTTATTCTCTTTTCCCTTTATCTGCTTGATTTAAAAATCAAACTCACATAAAAACTCCATCCATCTCGCTTGCCTAGCGTTCAGAGTAGGCTGATCAAATAGATACTTTAGACCACAATGGTCTGTTCTGAGCTCAAATATTTTTCCCATCAAGTAATGCCTCCACATCCTTAGAGCATGTACTATGACTGTAAGCTTTAGATCATGAGTGGAATAGTTTTTCTCATGCTCCTTCAGCTTTCTCGACTCATAACCTATCATGTGGTTGTCTTGCATAAGGACTCCTCCTAGCCCTTATCCACATGCATTGGTACACACCACAAAATCTTTCTCTGGATCTGCAACTTTCAATACTGGTGCACTGGTGAGAAGATTCTTCAACCGCTAGAAGCTTTCTTCACACCTTGATGTCCATTCAAACTTTATCCCCTTCTTCTGCAAAGAAGTGATGGCATGTGCAATCCTGGAGAATCCTTTAATGAATCTCCTGTAGTATCCTACAAGTCCCATAAAATATCTTACATCTGTCACATTTCTTGGAGTAGGCCAATTCATAATAGCCTCAATATTTTTAGGGTCCACAGATATACCCTCCTCTAAGATAATGTCACCCAAATACTGAATCCTATCTGTATAGAAGTCACACTTGCTCAGCTTTGCATACAACTAATTCTCCCTGAGCAATTGCAATGTCAATCTCAAATGCTCTTCATGTTCTTCCTCATTCTTAGAATAGACAAGAATGTCACCAAGGAAAACAAGTATAAACTTGTCCAAATACCTACTGAAGACACTGTTCATAAGGCGCATAAATGTAGCTGGTGCATTTGTGAGACCAAATGGTACCACTACAAACTCATAATGTCCATACCTTGTTCTGAAGGTTGTCTTATGAATGTCTGCATCCTTGATTCTCACTTAATGGTAACCAAATGTCAATTCAATCTTGGAAAATACCTTTGCTCCTCTCATTTGGTCAAAGAGGTCATCAATCCTAGGAAAAGGATATTTGTTCTTCATAGTAACCTTGTTCAATTATCTGTAATCAATACACAACCTGAGTGTACCATCCTTTTTCTTTACAAACAGAACTTGTGCTCCCCAAGGAGACACACTCGACCTGATATACTTCTTTTCCAACAACTCCTACAGTTGCATTTTCAACTCTAGCATTTATGGTGTACTCATCCTGTAGGGTGTCTTGGACATTGGTGCTGCTCCTAGCATAAGTTCAATTGTGAAATCAATGTCCCTCTTTGGAGGAAGCCCTAGAATCTCATCAGGAAACACATCCTTGAATTCCTGTAACACCTGATAGTCCTCCAACCTAGGAGTTTCATCCTCTAATGGCTCCAAAATCTGAGCTGCATACAACTGGAAACCTTTCCTATAGAACTTCTTTAACTACATTGCTAAAACCTACCGTATTGAAATCACCTTTGGAATACCTTTCACAACTACTGGGTTTCCTTCTTTATCCATGCATTCGAAAGTCTTGTTATAACAGTCAAGTTTTAACCTATGAGCTTCTAACCAATCCATTCCAATGAGAACATCATAGGAACCAAGTGGTAGAACATTCATATCTACACAGGTGATCAATCCATTCATAACCAATGGACATTTCTCTACCACTTCACTAACATTTCTCCTAGTTCCAGTGGCTAACTGAACTAACCAAGATTTCCTATGCTTTACTTTCTTAAAAGCACAAATCTCCACTACTCTAGGAGTAATGTAACTGTGAGTAGAACTAGGGTCAATCAGAATAGAAACAGATTGCTCAACAATCTTACCTGTAACTTCAACCACAGTTGACTGGTGATCTTCCTGATGATCCTCCAGTGCTACATAAATCCTAGGGACTACCCTTGCTACTTGACCCACTGTTTTTGCTTCTTGAATGTTGTAAGCTGGCATTGCAGTCTCATTCTCGAGTGGACAACTTCTGTGCATGTGGGGTCCTCTACATTTCCAACATTGGAGTGGTCCTCTATTCTGCTGTGGATCCTTAGGATTTTCTCCTATCACTCCAGCTGGCTTACTCGTAGCTTGGGATGGCTACTTCTGTTGATTCCTGAATCTAGAAGGTTTGAAACCTTTCTTTCTTTCGTCAAACTTCTCATTCTTCTTGTCCTTCCATTCTTTATGGTAATTAGGTTTACCTTTGCTTTGCTCGTATCAATACTTAGCCTTTCTTATTGCTTTTTCAAGAGTTCTAGGTTCATAAAACTCAATATTGTCTTTGTAAGACTGAGGTAATCCACTTAGAAACTGCTGGACCTTCACTTTTTCATCCCTGATGCACCAGACATACCTCAACAATTCCAAGAACTTATTTGCATACTCTTCCATGGTCTGATGTCCCAATCTCAGCTCATGGAACTCCTTAATATTGTCATCATAATACCTATCAAAGAGGTATTTATGCTTGAAATACTTCTTGAACTGTTTCAACTTCAGTCTCCGTTCATTGATCCTCTTTACTTGCTTGAAGTGTTCCCACCAAATGGATGCCCTTCCATTTAGATTGAATATGGCAACTCTTGCCTTCATGTTTCCTGAATAATCCTGAACTTGGAAGTACTTATTTATCCCAAGAAGCCAAGCTTCAGCCTCATGTCCAGTATTTACCTCACCATTAAATGTAGGAGGTTTAGCCTTCTTAAAATCATCTCGAGAGCAATCCCTATGGTGTCTCCTTCTTTTTCTTTTATGAGAAGATGAGCTTGAATCCTCACTGGATTCTTCAGAGTCAGATGATCCACTAGAAGTCCTTCTCCTTCTCCTAGTACTGCTCTTACTGCCTTCTAGTCTTGCTATACCCCACCCAGATTCTATATTTCTTTTCAAGTCCATCAAACTCTACAACATAGCAGCATTCAACTGATGCTGCTCTTCCTGGGCTTTAATTAAGCTTCTCATGGTGGCTGCAACATCTAACGGTGTCTCTTGGAACCTCCTTCCATTAGAATCTATGTCATCATTTCCATTATGGAAATTTTCTCCCATGGCATCTCTTGCACGCTCGTAAGAATCCCAAGCATCATATCCATCATGGGTTCTCATAATTGAACCACCACTCACTTACCAAGCTGCACTATCTGGAATACTACCCTTGAAGATGTCTATGATTCTGCAAACATGTTAGTAACACAACTGTTAGATGCATAACATTGATATAAACCAACATTACTTACCTTCTCCTAGAAATATCATAAAATACAATTTCGCTTAAACACAAAATCTTCTTCCTTTTCAGCCTTGTAATCCACTGACAATCTACTGAAAAACCCACTGAAAAACAGTTGAAATTCGCTAAAAATCCCACCTGAAAACCCAAAAAATTTCCTTGTATAAAATTGGGTCTTATCCCAACTAAAATCTCGACACTTCGGCGATCAAAACAACAATTTTCCTTCAGTGCTCATTGGCGGCCCTCTCAACTGTAATTTTTTCAATGTATCGGCAGTTTCGTCAACTAAAGTTTTCTGATACATTGGATCCTTGGTGTCCTAAGGTTCTGGACCTTTTATCGGCGATGTCAAGGTCTATTTTGTGCAAGTGATCAGAACTATTATCCCCTATGGCAAAGATGAGGAGAGTAACTCTCATAACACAGTATCGGTGGTCAGATCCACTGTGCTTTGGGTGGATAGCTCCCTAGGCAGCCGCAACGACGGGCAGCAAACTCACTGTGGTTTCCGAGGACATAACCCTGTCGACAGTTGGAACGGTTAACCACTGCAGCATCGGCGATCGAAATAGACTCCCAACACGTGGAATCAGTGATCGAAAGCACTATCCCTCAGGTGGATAGTTCCGTTGGCATCGGCAACGGTGGGTAACCATCCAACCTTCCGCGGACCATAACACCCGTCGACGGGTGGAACCACTAAGCGCTATGTGTCGACAATCAGTAGTTGAAAGCTCTAACTATTGGAATGATAGTCCAGTTGACAGCCGCAATGGTGGACTCACAAACAACTAATGTTTTTCGACGTTCATCGTTGATCAAAACAACTAATTTCTCCCAGCGCATCGGTAGACCAATCTGCTAACCTTCTCTGACATATCGACAGTCTCATCAACTATTTTTCATCGACGTTTCGGCGATCCGAGCAACTAACTTTAGTCATCATCGACCGCTACATAGACGGCTTCATCATCTAGTTTTTGCCGACAGTTCGACAAAACTTCCTTCTTTGTCCTTTGCCGCGTTGGCTGCGCCATCAATTAAATTTTGCCTATGGCATCGACGGTCCAAACAACAAATTTATTTTGACGCTTTCAACACTTAAGCAACATTCAGAAAAAAATGTCTTTCTCTTCCACGTCGGCACTCTCTTCCTCTATCTTCCGTCGACATATCGGCACCTTGATCGTCTATTTATGCTGATCCCATCAACTTCGCCGAAACTTCCTTTATCCTCTGTCGACGTATCGGCACCTCGAACAACTAGTTTTCTCCGACGGCGGTGACGTTTCGGTGACTCCATCATCTAATCATCGGCGATCTAATCAACTGATCTTTGCCGACCGTCGATAGTCAATATCGGATGTTCTTTCAACTAAATTAAGTCGACATTTCTGTGGTCTTTGGCTAATCTCCGCCAAAACTGCGGCTCCCACATCCACTATTCTCCACCGATGGCTGATGAACACTTAGAAAATTTTCCGCAAATTTTCTTCCGACTGTCCTCCATTGGGTGGGCTTCCGCCTATCTCTCCACTGCATCGAAAGAGATTCCCACTAAGTTTTCTGATGGCCAACAATCTAATAATTGGAAAAATTTCTAAAATCCTTTCCGCCTACCCCTCGTTGTGTGGCCTTTCAACTATGCTTTCTGTTGTATCGGAGGAGCTTCCCTCTTAGTCCTCCGATGGCCTGACAAGCTCGACACTTAGAAAAATTTTCAACAAAATTTTCTATCATTCACAGATTTCTTCTTGCCACGCTCTGGAAACCTGCCTCTTTCAATGGTTCTCATGACCCATTCAGGCCCATGCTGCAACCTTTTCTTTGATACCACTCTGTAACATCCTCGACCCTCCGACTGGCGAAGAGGATGCTACGGTGTCATGAAACATCCGGGCAACTAGCCCCATGAACATGAAGATACATAAAACAAAAATTCTTGAGCATAAAACGTGCTAAGATGCATAATCCTTTACATACATAGTGGAAGCAAACGTACATTCATTCAAGAATTCAACATGTTCATCATCATTCATTAAACAATAAATATAAATGCAGAGACGAAATGGTCAAGAATACTTATCTTATAAATGATTCATCCTGCAACCAGCTATGTTGTTGCAATGTTCCACCCAACCATAGGCCAGCGTGCTCTTTAATCTCTCAACAACGATGCCACCCCTGAGATGGGCATGATTCCCTAAGGAATAAGGAACAAGTAGGCTTACATATAGCCAAGGATACACAAAATAGCAGATCAGCCAAGCCAACACAGTTGGGTTTATCAGGCCATCCACAAATAAGCCAAGCCAACACAGTTGGGTTTATCAGGCCATCACGGAGCTGGGAAAGGATAATTGCTAAGCTGGTGAGCTCATTGCAGAGCTAAGGACACCTACACCAGAACTAGCATGGCTTCTAGAACACCCACACACACCCAACACAAGGAAATCAGTCCCTTCTCTGCTACATAGTCCCTCAGGCCCTGGCCTCCCTTCCAGAGATATTTAGGAGTTGTGGAGAAGAAATCCAACCCTCTAGCTCTATCTGTGTGGCTCCCAAACACACCAAGTTTATCAAGCAAATCAAGCCCTCATCCCCACTCCAACATAGTCCGAATACCAACCACTGCATACACGCAGCCAAACAAGCTATTCACAGCTTGGACAGGGAAAAGCAACTCCTGAGTCGTTCTTGGCCCTATTGTCACCAAAACGACTCCATAACAACCTACAACAGCCCAAAACGTAAAACAAACACAACCAACAATCATGGGGGAAACAACAGTCCGTTCTCAACAATGAAGCCACAGGAAACTTACACAGTCCGAGAATGGGAAAGTAAACAAATTCTCAGCCCATGCGTGAGAAAGAACATACACACCGACCACATCTGTAGGGAAAAATACATGCCTCTAGCCCAGAACGCTAGTGGCCAAATCAGTACCCCCTTGCTTATTGCATGAGGAAGCACGATGGAGAAGCCCAAACAATGCGTGAGGAAGCAAAACATCTCTGTGTGAGATGAACAAGCTTGGAAGAGTGGAAGAATTGTCCCATGCAGTCATGGAGTGAATGGAATAATGGAGGATCCACCCGGAGTGATTAGGTGGTGGCTTCCTGTCATCGTGAGGGTCAACCTACTGGTGGAGTGTGCATGTGGGCAAGGAATGATAGTCTTGCCACACTCCACTCCTCAGCAATAACTACCCCAACTAACAGCAGAACTTTTAAGGTGGTAGCTAGATAAGACATGGGAAGGTGAGCAAATACAAAAGGGTGGTGACACATGGATTTTCCCCTATGGGCTCAAGGTTTAACAATTCCACCTCCCTATCCTTAGGAATATCATGCCCTTTTCAATATGGTTGCAGTGACATAGCTGGTTGGGGTTTATTTAATTAAAAAACATATTTACATGATACCAAAACTATTATGTGTCGTATATCATGATATACCATTAGCAACGATTTCGTTCGCCGAAACATAATGCAACCAAATCGATGGTGGGGCCTTTTCCTTTAGCTCCACACTATGATTCATTACAATATATACATCATGTACATTTAATGAAATGGGGTCAAAATTGGGGTGTTACAACCCAGGTAAAAACTAATCCACCTAAACCAAATATAAATGTCCCCCCATTGGGGACATAAAAAAAAAATATATTATAAAATTTAAAATTTCAAAAAAAGAGGAGACTCAATTTAACTATGAAGCATAAATAAATGGAAAAAAAAGAAAAAAAAATAACACTAGTTAAAAATGGACAACAAAAAATAACCATATAATGAAAAGAGGGGTGTTTGATGAATGAGTAAAAGGCATTTATTATCTATGGATGACATTGGCTAAAAGAAAGTGACAAAGGGTAGAGAACCAAGAAAGATAGAAAAAGATTAATAAAGAAGTGGGGTCATGATTGGGAAATTAAAGCAAAAATCAAAAAACAAAAGAAGTGGAAATAAGTTGGAATTGAAAATGCTTATTGAGTTTAGCGATTGAAACTGTTTTTTTTTTTTTT
>LPNX010029644.1:227355-267562 GCA_001517045.1 Pseudotsuga menziesii
TATTACTAATGATAATTAAATATTAAAACACCTATAAGAGTCAAAATAGGAACTAGTCAAAATTTCCTACGTTAAATTTAAATAAATATTAAAATTTCCTAAATTAAGTAAAAATGATTATTTCAAGAAATCAAATGATTCTTGATTTCACTGCCCATTTTCCTAAAAAAAAAAGTTTGTCTATAAGGACCCAAGCGAAAGAGAGGCTTGGGGGATCTTTTGATTATTCAATAATTCTACCTTATTACTTTTAAGAGAGTTCTTGGAGAACATTTTTTTCCTAAGAGGAAAAAGGAAACTGATACAGAACCTGATATCCCACATAGGGAAGCCTTACCGTAGGAGCTCTAAGCTACTTGCATGTTGGAACCAGCTTGGGGGGATCCAGATTGAAACTAGGAACGGTCCCGGGTCATGGTTGGGTGGAACATGGTAGTTCCCAAGTTAATCAGTTATTTGAAGAGAGATCATATATGTCTATGTACTTGTTAATGTTTGGTATTTGAGTGTGTATGATTTTCAACAATTAAAATAGCTTCAGCTCGCAAGTATGAGGTTCTTAATTTTCCCTTGCAATTTACAAAGGTTTTTTTATTAAATAAGGAGATTAAATTCTGAATGGATAATTAGTATCTTTCTGCTATAGCTATGTTATTTATCTACTCAAAATTGATATTTTAGTTAGGAAAATATATCTTATTCATATTTGTAATAATATACTATCACCTTTAGTTTTATCAATAGGAGGATTTGGTCTCTATTATTTTTTGCATTTTATTTCATCATTTACAGGTTAATTTCAGTCTCCTCTGACAGGGATATTTCTATAAACATATTCTAGATTTTTAAGGTAGTTAGATTTCCTATTTATTATTTCAAGTACAAAACATAAAAATAATATCAGAGATTTTGTACCTAAATATTATTAACCCTAATTGATGAATCTTATCAACCAAAGAACTATTTAAAAACTAACATTATACCTTTTCTCTGCTGGAAGATTTCATATTCCCAATAGGCTTGTATTAATTAGAACCATTGAAACTATTACCTATATCCTTAGCATAAATTCTATGCATAAAAATAGAACTTAAATATCATTGTTGAAACTTTAAATAATATGACAAAACACAATATAAACAGAGTTAAACTATTTTTAAAACCTACCAAATATTATAAACAAAGTCCAAACAAATAATTTCCACTTTATAACTTTACCCACATTGTATGCTAGCCATCGAGACCTCTCAAGGTGTGTAGGAATGATTCTTATAAACAATAATCATACTATCTACTATCAAGATAAAAAGAAACCTTAACTTAATACAAACTTAGTATTAAACAACGTATCCAATTAAAATATTCTGGATCAAATCCTATCAGCACTTCTGCCAAAACAAAAGCCATGCATACAACCTTAAAATCCAAACCCACGCAGCCGAAGATCGATTCGTGTGGGCTCGTTTCTTAAAAACAGAGTTTATATCAAACCACACAAGGAATCGAATCTTGTAGGATTCGATTTGCAAAATCAACAATGCAATAAAGATTTACAAATTTACACATAAATCAAAAGTAAACAACGATAACAAAACTAAAATACGTAAAGGATTAACTATTGAAACTTTGCATAGGATACGTATTTCACATAAGGGTGGAAATCGCAGCTATCAAGCTTGAACCCAAAACCCAGCATTAATCTGTAATCAAATTAATTTCTCTTTCAATGTTTCACATTTCAACCAAACAAAATATACACGTTGTTTTCTTCATCAAGGCTCAGGGATGAGAAGTAAAAACCTCGTTAAATTATCCGTTAAAGATAGAACCCGAATCTTTTAAAATAATCTATGTAAAAAACCTTCTATCTACAGTATCACAGCCACGTCATCTACATTTTTGAAATGGTAATCCAAGCTTACGACCATCCCCATACTAAATCACAGGCAAGTAAATTACATCATGAATTACCATTAAATAACATTGCCAATAATAAAATAAACAGTCGTGAATTAATAAGTGTTTCATTGCAAGCAATGGCACTACTGTAAGCTAAATTGAATCGTTTAAAACCAATATGCAAAACCTCCATTAACATACCAAAATAATAGTTTAAGTTACATATATCGAAATTCATATGGTCACAGCCCTGCAAATATGGTTGAAGTATCCATGTTAAACCTCAGCTGTGCATGCATACAAACATACCTTCTATAATTCACAATTAAAAATATACACAGTCACACAATAATAACGCATTATCTACAAGATGAAACACAGAGTCCCCATTATATATGTATCAAAACACCTGATTCATTTACAAACACATCTATTAAATTCCCATAATCCCAAAATTTCACAAACGATAAAACCCTTTCTCACACAGAGCTGATGCTCTGTCATTGTTTACACACAGAGGTAAAACGACCTGTGTTTTCACAGGGCTTACTTGTAGAAGGGTAGCACAACTAGTCCCATCATCCACCATTGAACCACGCTTTGTCACCGCCTCTATCACCTGTAACATTGAAAAGGAGGATTGTTAGGAGTATGCTAAGCCTCCACCTAGAAGCAACAAAGTTATAACGCTGCAAACCCAAGTGGAAAACATACCTTCCAAAGCGTAGGGAAAACTAGACCTCCACGCTTTGACAAAACTAGAGAGCCAAACAATGCAATAACCCACAGCAGTGACAAATGGTTTTCCCATTCATGATAGACCAAACATAGGGTTCTATTTTCCACATCCCAAGGAGCATTTACACCGCCACCTTGTCCACCACCAACGTCATGATATTTACCCTCATTCCTATAGTTTAAAACCCACAAATGTGATCTTGTATTGGAACCACCATCTATATCATCGTTTAAATAGATAATCCAAGATGTCATGGCATATAGAATATGCCATGAATGGCTCTTCATATATATCATGTTGCATATAAAACTTTAATACAATATGGTTAAGTGTTATGACTTAAGCCTTTAACATTTAGGAATAAAAACATTGCCAACCATATGTTATAAATACTAAGCATAGGAATAAAATTTATCAAGTCCTAAGCCACACTAATAATGTTAACTAGATAGATGTAGGTATGATAAACCCCAGCTATGCATAAACAATAACGCAAACATTAGTCGTAATAATTGCTAGGATAGGACTTTGGTCCTTTTTTCTTCGAAAGGAAATGGAGTAGTATAGCATAGGTAGAATTCCAAGTTTAGCGGTCATAGCAAGCTTTCGTCACCTAATGAATCTGCACAAAGAAAGGAGAAGTATGCATTAGTTAAATATGAACTAAGTAAACCTCGTAATAGCAGGTATAACCAGTTACCTCTTCAAGTGGCCCTAGAAGGGATACAAGTCCCGCCACACCACCCCTTGACATTTAAAAGTTAAGTCAGGAATTTCCATAAACAATGAACACAATTCATAACTTGAAAGTAAGATATAACTAAATGAGTATATGCACATGCATGACAAATAATAATCAATCAACAAAGTAATCATTTAAACCAGTTAAAGTAAAATAAACATTATACATAATTACATGAATAACTACATAAGAAAACCGATAGAATGGTAGGGACAAGCTTATGACACTTCGATTTAGAAAACCATGACCGACATATTCCGCAGAAAATAAGTTAATGTCCAGATTAGGTAGTAATTAACTGTCCTATAAAAAAATTAATTTCAATTTTTTTGGACATTACAAGTGGTATCAGAGCCCAATTTCAACTCTAAGAGACCTAATGGGGGTGCCAAACATTCGATTGTAGAAAATAAAGTATGATTTGATATTTTGTTAACTAACATAAATTTTTCCTGTTATTAAAAATTTGTAATTGCAGGATTTAAAGAAAAATTCAGATCATGAACATGAAAGAAGAAAACAATCGACAAGGAAAACTGAATACCCCCACACGAGAAGCAAAACTGGTGGTTGAACTAAATTCTGATATACTAAAAACCATACAAAGTCTTCAAGCAGACTTACAGAGTTTCAAGGATGATAATATGAATGAAAGAAAGGAACAACAAGCAATTAATGAATCCTTGTTATGGAACATGATGGGAGGAAGACCGCAGGGAAAACCCACTCATTCAACCAACAGGTACAAGAAATAATTCTATCATAAGCAGGACAACAGCCTGAGAGAAGAAGGAAAGGAAGAACGCACCCCTGAACCTATAGAAAGAGATTGTCACAGTCATTCTACTGATGATTCTCGTTCTCCCTGCAGAAAGAAACAAAGAAATGACAATCATCTCCATTGGGAGTTTAGAAAAATGAAAGCTCCAAGATATGAGGGAGAGATGAACACAAGGGAGAAAGTGGAAGAATGGCTTCTAGGTATGAGAAAATATTTCTGAGTACATAACTACTCTAGCAAGATGAAATATCATCTAGCCATCTATAATTTAAATGGAAAAGAAACTAGATGGTGGAGAGACCTAAAGAATACCAAGAGAGATGAGGTAAGAGAAATCCGATGGAGTAATGTTTCGCAAAACCTTTCAGGAGAAATACATGTCAGAAAGGTTCTTCGACAGAAAGGTGAAATAATTTCACGAATTAAGGATGGGTTCCATGACTATGGATGCTTTCATTAACATATTTTTTGATTTGTTACATTATGTTCCTTACATAAAGGATGAGACAATGAAAATACAATAGTTTTTAGGATGTCTTCCTCCTAACTTTCAGGAAAGGATTGAATTTTGACATGCCTAAAACATTGGACACCACCCTACACAAAGATAGGCTTTGCTATGAGCATGGACAGATGAAGCAAAGACAGGTCTATGACCTTCTTGGACAACCAAAAATTGAGTTTCAACCCACTACCTTACAGAAAACAGATTAACAGTTTTCCAGCCAATAAGAACTTTAAGAAAACAGGTACAAAGCCATATGTATCAGCTCCAAATGCTAACAAACTAGCAGCAAATGGGGGAGCCAATGTTTCCCCACAACAAATCAAATGCTGGAAATTCGAAGGGCCCCATTATGCTTGAGACTGTAAGAACAAGACCAATGGTGTCTTGCACAACTTACAAGACGAACCAACGGTAGAGGACATAGCTGGAACACCGCAGATTTATGTATCCTTGGATGGTCGATAGGGAGACCATTAGGCTACCATGGTTGAGATAGAAGGTAAGGTTTCCAACACTTCTATTTCAATATTGATTGACCCCTATGCTTGTTGAAGCTATGTCTCACCTAAAACTATTGATGTATGTAAACTAGACAAAGATAAACATGAGAAACCCTGGATGGTGCAATTAGCCATGGGTACGAAATGAAATGTTTCTAAAATAGTTAGATATTATGAGGTAAACCTGAATGGTTTTCCTTCTAGAATAAACCTGAACATCCTACCCCTAGGATTGTATGATATAATTATCGGCATGGACTAGTTGGAATAGCACCATGCCATGCTTGATATTTTACGCAAGTCAATCTTGTGTATAGATATCCAAGGGAATCAGGTAAATATTCAAGGCATACCAAAGAAGGTCTTTGTAAGGTATATATCCACCTTACAAGAAAAGAAGTGATTTAGGAAATGTTGTAAAATGTTTATAGTGAACATCCATGACATATAAGCTGAAAGAGAACAACACATCAAGGAATTTCTAGTTCTCGTAGACTTCAAGGATGTATTTCCTGAGGAAATACCAGGATTACCACCGAAACGAGACTTAGATTCTTCCATATAACTGACACTAGAGTCAGTTCTGGCTTCAAAAGCCCCTTATCGCATGAGTGCACCAGAGTTGGTGGAACTAGAACTACGGTTGTGAGATTTGATTGAGAAGGGATATACCCAACCGAGTGTGTCTCCTTGGGGAGTACCGATACTTTTTCATCAAGAAGAAGGATGGTATGATGTGGATACGCATCGATTACCGTCAACTTAACAATATGACCATAAAGAAATGATACCCACTCCCTAGGATCGATGACTTGTTCGATCAAGTAGGAGGAGCCAAGATATTTTCAAAGATTGACCTGCGATTCGGGTACCATCAGGTACGGATTCATGATGAGGATATTAACAAAAACACCTTTTGTATGAGGTACAACCACTACGAGTTTGTAGTGATGCCATTGGGTCACATCATCTCCAAGAAGGGGATAATTATGGACCTGAAAAAGATTAAATCCATAAAGTATTGGCCTACCCCTACTAGTGTCACCGACATTAGATCCTTTTTAGGATTAGCTGGTTACTGCCAAAAGTTCATTAAGAAGTTCTCGAGGATAGATTGTCATGTGACCGCTTTGCAAAAGAAGGAAAACAAGTTCTTATGGGTGACCAAGTGCGAGGAAAGTTTTCAAAAGCTTAAACATCTTTTGATGATTGCACCAATACTATGAATTGTGGATCCCGATGGGGATTTCTTTGTTTACACGGATGCAAGCATGGATGGGCTCTTAACCTGTTTGCATGTAGGTGCACCTAGTGATGATAAACTTGTTATGGAATGTTAAACATTTTGTCACTAGTGTTCATACTTGCTGCTAATGACACCTACTGGTTGTTTATTACTATTCCTTACAGACTTGTATTATTGACAAGGTCAATACTACACCTATCATTGCATGACACAACTCAGTATTTTTAATGGCATTTATTGTTCTTAGGCTAATTATTATCAAATATTCATACCCTAGTATGTTTGTATTACATGTTTTTTTTACGATAAGTAATTAACTTATACTTTTGTTTTATTTTACAGGTTCTACTATCATTCACTGAAAATGAAACTTGGTCTATGTTTATACAACATACCATGTCATATTGCACATGCCATGGTCTTAGGCTTAGAGCCTAAAGAGTTTGATGCATAAGTTTATAAGGCCTAAAACCTAAGGTAAGCGACACATATGTTAATGTTGACCTTGTATTAACTCGGGGTGGCAAATATAACATATAGTTTATACCATGCATAAGGGGTTTAAGACTTTGCATGGGCTGGGAGGCATTCACTACTAAAAAGTATGGAAACTATAGAGAAGTGGGTTTGGGGTTTTCATAATGAGCAACAGACTAGCGCCATTAATGCGCGTTGGAGTGTGTGATGACCCAAGTTTAGGGCTTGGCTCACAATGGGGTTTGGTCATTACTCAGTTCATTTTTTTCCCCTTCTTATCTATGCGCAACATGGTGAAGGTGACTTCTAGGTTCACATAGGTAAGATTCATTTGGTTTCCGCAACATTGTTTGATGGTTTGTAGCTTAGCCACAATTTCCATGCTTCTCATCTGTCTCATTTCTTGGTGGTTGCCGGTGACAGGGCTGGCGAGGAGCAACATAGTTCAAATCTTTGGGAACAAATCATGGGTGATGCCATATCGTTCAAGGTAAGCCTATTATTCAAGCCTGCACTTGTCACCTCTCATGTTTATGGTTGATACTGACTTTGATCTCATCATTGGTTGGGGTTTAATGTGGGATTTTCGATTTGCCTTCGGGCCTGAGTTTATAATGATTTGGTAATGTAATGTTTATGATGATGTTGATAATGAATGGGAGCCTTGGTACATTTGACCAGCTCTGTGTGTAAATTGTAAATTGTGTTTTGTTTATTTTAAAATCCAGGGCATCACCATTGCTTGAAATGGTGCCATGGCCAATGGAACTCGATTGTGTAAACTCGATTATGGTTTTTATACAACTGTTTATACTGAATTTGATTTCAATGGTTATTTATGTTGGATTTTATATGGTATTCACCTTCATGGTTGGACTGTTTATATTTGCTTCCATTATTTGCTTTAGTTGTAAGGTTGTAAATGGTGATAGCGTATGGCTTGGGTCCATGCTGTGAATGGTATGAGCACTCTCCATGGTAGATGAGATAGCTTATATGGGTGCATACTTACTGTTTTAGTATTTACTTTGTAAATGGAAAAGTAATATCGGACGTGGGTGTAAAAACCCTACATTGGAAATCATTGGTCTAGGTTGGTTGTTGACAGGGTTTCTAGGCATTTGAAAACGTTTAGTTTAGTTTACTTTATGTTTTATTTATGGGGTCGAGGCCATGTTTACAGCATGTGTGCGAAAAGAGAGAGTCTCATGAATTCTCTATAGTGAAATCATTTTACTACTATAGCCCGTATACACTCTGTGTATAGCGTTGCCTTATGAAACGTAGAATGACTCTAGAGGATTCGAATTGTGGTCGTTGTTTATACAATGATTTTTTAATATTTGGGTGGTTTCGATTTGGGCTTAATTTCCCATAGGATTCGATTCCTACAATCTTGTATAATTACTTTGAGTTGTTAAAGTGTGTTGGAGGAGCTAGTCGGTAAGCCGACTAAGTCAATTGGTTGACTAATTAGAGATTAGGTCGAACGCATAAGGTTGTGTTAGTTGATTGAACTGAAAGGTAGTTATATGTAACTATTTGTAAATCATATATATTAGGCTGTTGAGCCATATGAGAACTTGGTTTAGTTCTATGTTTGTATGACCCTTATAATATAATACAATTTTCTGGTCTACACCTACATTCTTGTCTCTTGTCTCTGTTATGTCCATATGCTTTTAATGTGTATTATTGGTAACCCTCTGTGATCCATGAGATTACAACATTGGTTCCATTTCCTGCAGTACATATCTGAGATGAATACAAGTAGATGATATCATAATAGGAGATTAAGAACTAGTGGGAGCGTAAGATAACAAATTATTTGTATAATTATGCACGGAAAAATAGATTAATGATTGCTCAGGTGAAGGAAAGATTCTTCACTAAAACTCATGAGAATTTCATAGAATCGATAGCCCAGCTTTTGAAAAAACTTCTAGATGAAAAATTTGGAAGCGACTAAGGACAACCAACTATTAGAGAAACTGATTCGAGGGGGAAGAACAAACTTGTCAGAGTGGTTTGAAAATATCACAAATGAATTCTGCAAGGAGAAAGCTATAGAAGAGAGAACTTTGGTAGAAACCATTTAGAAGAAATTCTATAAAGACCTTACCGAGAAGTTCTTGTGCTCCTTACCGACCTTGTTGTTCAAATTCTTAATAGAAAAAGGAGTGGGTCATATTGTCGAACCTCGTCCGTCACTACACGAACCGCCACCAAATTTTAACTTGGTAGAGAAATAGAGGAAGTGGGAGAAATTCATTACCGAAAGGGAGCGGGAATATTTCCAAAGCAAGTAAACAGAACTATCTGAGCTTTCTAAAGCGTCAGGTAGGCCATGGGGTGTAGTTGGTTGTAAGTCAGGGTAAATTAAAGATGATTCTAGTCGACTAAAAAGGAGATACCATCACCAGTGATGAAAAGTCAACCTAAAAAGGAAATCGAATGGTCAGTGACACACAAAGGTACGGTGGATTTAAAAAGAATAGAGAGAGAAGAGGCTGAAAAGAAGGGAAGAAAGAAGAGAAAGGAATATAGCATTGCAAAGAGGAATGAGTACTAAGGTGACACACCAAGAAAGAAATCCGCCAGAGTCTGGTCATGACCGACAGGAAGAAGGTGTGGATGAAGAGGCATCACCCATGGAAGACGACCTATGGATAGAAAAGTGAGAAGCTTTCCAAATAGAAGTTCCCCAAGAGATAAGACCTATGTCTCCAACAAATCCAAGCACTAGGATACAAGCCATTGTTGAAGAAGACCTAAGACTAAGAGCTGGTGAGTTTGGTATATGGAGCCGACTAGACGATGAAGTAAATGATGATAATCATCTGTTGATCCATTGACCAGAGAAAGGAAAATGGGTCATGCTTCAGGTGTACCTTTCCAACCGAAGTATCCACTTACTTTACCTGACACATGAAGGATCACCCCCCCAGCAAAATACAACTTTGGAGAATATAGAATTGTCGGACTTGCAAATAAATAATTGCAGTTGGATATCGACAGGAAAAGTCGACCCCAACCGACTGCTTTTCGGAGAAGAAATGACAAACTAAAAAACTGACAGGAATGAAATTTCAGTAGACAATACCTCTGCACAAAGAGATAAGCAAAACATCCCACTACCGCCACCACTGCCACCTCGTAGAGGAGATAGCGACAGTGAATTCAAAATGAGTAACGGATCAATGCATATCCCTCTATACAAGGGCGATGAATATCCTAGACGAAATTGGTTCGTCTGTGAGTTGACATGGGAGGCAAATTAGGTTACAGCTGAAGATCGACAGATGCCACAGTTCGCTGGTACCTTAAGGAAAAGAGCTCTAACGTGGTACATGACCTTTACTGAGAGAACCCCTCAAGCATCTAAAGAAGAAATTAAAGTGCAATTCTTGTCATTCTTTAAAACACCAGATGCAAAACATCTGGCATCTAAAAAATTGAAAACAACATCGCAGAAGTGAGCAGAATCTGTCTGAGAGTACTAGAAACATTGAAAAGACCTCCTCAGCCAACTGGATTATGTAATTGAAGAACAAATATTGATTCAGTGGTTCCTTGTAGGTCTATCACAGAAAATTCGGGGGCACATAATCCTAAAAAAGTTTAAAACGTACGAAGATGCACTTACTAAAGCTCTACAAGTGGAGGTAGACGAATATTTCCCAGCATATCCCACGGATACTAGACAATAAGAACAGATTGAAATCATGCATAAATCATTGAAAGAGCTGAACCTTAAGATTCAGGATGTCTACTGCACAAAATTATCAATGGCAAGACACACAAAAGATAACTATCGACAAGACATCAGCCGACAGGATGTTTGATTTGTTCAGACAAAGTGATTTTGTGACATCTACCAAGAACATGGAGAACACACAAAAAAATATTGCCCGTATAACATGAAGAATGGTAAATCATCTTGGTGTGCAATCTCTGAATTTAAAAGTCACACCACAGCCGACTGTCACCTAAACTTAAAAAATTGACAAAACTACCAAGCAGTCTACCAGACAAACGTAGTTGAGCAGAACAATGATAACAATCAGCGAAGCAATGCTCAAAATGAACAGAAAAATCAAAGATATGAAGGCCGTCGATATGAGCACCGGTTCGACAACCATCGTGGAGGATATGGAGCTCGAGGTCGATTCTCTGGGAACCGCGACAACCGGCCACATCGGCCCATCCAATGTTTCACATGCTACAAAGAAGGTCATTGATATGCAGACTGCCCATACAAGGATGGAACCGATTTAAAATTTTGTACTAGTTGTGGAGTCGAGGATCACTCATTAGAGGATTGCCCTGCTATGCTTGATCAAATCAATAAAAAGAAAAATGTTAATGTCTTATCATGCATTCAAAAACATGATCTAACCAATACAAAGAACCTGCATATAGTAACCCGACAAGGGACACAAATTGGGAGTGATAATCCATGCATAAGCAAAATAAAAGAAAAAAATGATTATCGTAACCCAGCTAAACAAAAACAACTGTATAAAGATGAAACAAATGTATTTAAAGAATTTGCTTGACAAGAAGAAGCTAATGATAGTCGACAAAGCACAATTAACGAATTAATCCATTTAGTACAACATGATAAAGAGGTATATCATTTCATTGACTTATTGTATAATATGAAACACAACAATAATACAGAAAAGCAAACAAAAAACATATGCAGTTTAAACCAGAAGGACAAAAGTGATGCCGACCCACTTGTCGACCTAGAAATTGAAGGATACCATGTCCGACAAGTTGTACTTTACTTTGTCTCATAAGTAAACATTATTACTCGTGACACATGGAAACAATTGGGTAGATCTCGACTATACGAGTGAGGAATATACCTGAAATTAACCGACCAAGGTCTGATTGAACCTATCAGAGTTTGGAGAAATGTTGACACAACAATAAAAGTAATATCGACCAAAGTCGACTTTGAAATTATTGAACCTAAGGAAGGATCCAGCTCCTTCTCAGCGTTGCTAGGTCGACCGTGGGGAAGAAAAATGAAAGCATCGATATCCTTAGACAACTAAAGAATAAAACTAAAAGGGAATGGATAAAAATTCACAGTACCTATCCATTCATCCCAAGGAGGACCTTGGATAGAACCTATTGATGAAGAAGTTGACATCCAACAATTATATCAAATACAAAACAATGAAGACTACATAGAACCTAATGTCTATGGTGAACTTCACTTAGGAAATCAATATTCAGTAGGATACAATTTAGATGCAAAATTATATGATTGGGAAGTTGAAAAATATGAAACGTAAGCAAGAGGTTGCTGGACCATTCAAATAGTATAGAAGAAACCAATCCAACAATGCTTATTGGTGTCCACCATCCCAAAAATACTTGAAAAGAAAAACAAGGAATATCCTACCCTAAAACCAGAAAATATAAGTATCAAAAAAACCCCAAGATACAAAGAAAGAGAATCACCAGTTATACATATAGAACAAGTACCCAGAAACATTAGTGAACATGGCCAACTACAAAGCTTAGTGGAAACCTTCATAGGACAAGCTGCTAGATGGTGGGATACCCATCAATCAAGATTGCAGACATGGACAACAACTTCAACTTACTTTCTAGAAATATTCAGAGGAAAAAGGTTAACCAATCAAGCTCAAATACCTATGTTCATCCAAGGGAAGGATCAAGTAGACCACATAAGAACATGTGAAAAAGAATGGAAAAGACTTGGGTATAAAGACGAATGTACATGGCCACACCTATTTCCATCGACACTATCTGAATCACCAAACAAGTAGTACAAAATGGAGAAATATCAAGGTGAAACATTTGGCTTGAACTTAGAGATAATTTAATCAAAGGATTTATCTTTATACCACAAGACGAAAAGTTAGTCGAAAGTACAAAACAAATCAAGGAATTTATAGAACTGACCGGGACAAAACCTTAACACAAAATCATGACCAACCGACAATAAAATGCAATAACATACAAACCAAGACAACACCACAGTCAACAAGACTACAAATGGAAAATGAAAATCCAGAAGGGAAAAGCTTTCGATTGAAATCTTACCATTCAAAAACAACAAAACCAATTCGCACAGCACTCAAAGTCGAGACAACCGACATAGAAGACACCGACCAAATGACTGTAGCAGACTTTCCTGCTACATTTTCATAGTTTAAAGAAGGGATCTGACCAATCAATGAATCCAAAGCACCAGAATGGTTATATGCTAAAGTGAAAACTAAAGAATTCGACATCTCAAATGACGGTCAACCAAAAATAGAGAAAATTGGAGACTACTGGAGTGAAGAACAAACAACAGAAATAGTAAACTTACTAAAAGAATTCCAGGATGTATTCACTGGAGACTACAAACATCTCAAATGTCTAGTCCATGAAATGGCTGAAATGAAGATCGACATTAAACCTGATGTCCGGCCTGTAAAGAAGAGGCCATATAAATTAGCTCATCAATACAAAGAGATAGTCAAGAAAGAGATTGATAATATGCTTGCAGCAGGAATTATCTACCCTATTGACCAATCCAAATGGGCAAGTCCAATGGTTGTTCAACCAAAGAAACAAGACCCAACCAAGCTAAGGATCTATGTCGACTTTAGAGACTTAAACAAATTCACATTAACAGACCCATTTCCAACACCTTATGCAAATGAAATCTTAAATGAGGTCACAGGACATGAATGCTACTCGTTTACAGACAGATTCTCAGGTTATAACCAAGTACCAATAGCCAAAGAAGACCATAAAAAGACAACATTCATATGTGAACTTGGCTCATTTTCTTATAGAGTTATGCCTTTTGGACTAAAAAACGCACTTGTAGTATTTTCGATAATTGTGGTCAAAACATTTCAAGAATATATTTAGAAAACAATGGCAGTATATTTCGATGATTGGACAATATAATCTATGCTGAAAGATCACCACAAATGTCTAAGGCTCATGTTGGAACGATGCCGACAAATATAGCTATCTCTGAACATAAGGAAATGCATATTTCTAACCCCTATAGGGATACTATTAGGACACACTGTCTGCAAAGAAGGCATCAAAGTTTCCTTTGCAAAAATAAAAATTATCCTCGACTTAAAACTATTAATCTTGTATATTGATCTAAGAACAAAGCATCAATCTCATCAAAGATTAATCAACAAATAACTCATGAAATGGTGTAATCAGTCTACAGGAATAGTAGCCACTCTATATTCACATAAAGAATGAATGATTATAATTACAATGACATGATACAAGCATGAATGAAGAGACAATTCAAATTCCTTAGGAGGTCATTCGAATTGAATGAGTGAGTCTAGCTTAACTGACTGTAAGCCATGGTTCACACTCAATTAACCACTAACCAAAACCCTAATTGAATCAACTAACCCTAACTAAAGTCAGAGTGCAATAAATGATCGAGTCTCAACTGAAAGAGATCAGACACATGTCACATCTCACCAACCATCAAGAGGTAGCGCTACATTGACTCCAATGAACCCCGATGAGGTTAACTGAAGTTGAATTGCACATCAAAAGTTGGTTGAGGCGCCCCTGTTGACTCCAGTTCATTAAATAATCTTTAAATAATATATTTAATGAGAGGAGGCACCTTAACTGACTTGTTTAACTGATTGTAACCACCAGTTAGCAATTAGGTGCATTAATATCACTCAGATCACCCTCAGAGTGCTCTAGTTAGCCTCCTCGAATGTAGGAGAAGGCTAAGTTAGCCTCCTTGACTGAAGGTAGGCATGGGTGTGACTGGATGATGTCAATTAATGATCCACTGATGTCAATTAATGTCAATTATACTTAGGATAGTGGTTTAACTAGGCCAATTTGACCAAAAAGAGTGTGTATGGTGGTAAATGTCTCCAACACCCCCCGTTAATCTATACTCAGGAAGAGTTAGAAAACATAGATGCATAAAAATGCTAGGGCCCTGGAAACTAAGGCCATAGGTCACCCTATACAATGCTGAAGCTAAAAAAATGCTCAAAACAAACTAAGTGAGGGAAAGAGGGAAAACCCAGGGGGAACCCCCCCCCCCCCCTCAAGATGAACACTGAAGTTAGTCTGAATCACCCTGATGAAATCACCCCCAATAGTGGACGGAGGTAAGTGAACTTTGTTTCTAAAAATATCTTGGTGAAGACGTCTGCAATCTGCTCATCATTCAGGCAATATTGCAGAATGATGGTCCTGTCATGCACTAGCTCCCTGATATAGTGTATGTGGATCTCTACATGCTTGGTCCTCTACATGATAAATGAATCCATGGATATCTTAATAGCACTTTTATTTTCACAAAAGAGTACAGTGGACAAAGTACTACCAAGATCAAAATCTGAAAGAATGCCTTGCAACCAAACTGCTTGGATGCAAGCATTCACCACTCCTCGATACTCGGCCTCTGCTGAAGATAGTGCTATGGCAGCCTGCTTTTTGCTTGAATAGAAAATGAGGCCACCACCAAACATGAATACATATCTATAAGTAGACTTCATATCAATAGAACCACCTGCCCAATTGGAATCTGTGTATCCAACCAGCTCTAACTCTGAGTCTACAGCATAGTGAATGCCGTAGGTACTGGTTCCCTGAATATAGTGGAGGATCCTCTTGGCTTCCTTCCAATGAATATCATGAGGCTGATGCATGTATCTTGATACAGTATTCATAGCATAACAAATATCAGTCCGAGAATGTGTCAAGTACAACAAGCTACCAATCAGCTGTCGATAGATAGTGCAGTCCATGGGAGGTGTGCTTTTTCCTTCTTCAAGGCTGATACCTGAAAGGAAAGGGAATGGTGAAGGCCTACAATTATCCATGTTAAACTTTACTAACAGGTCTAAAATTTATTTTTACTGAGTAACCATAATCCCATCAGAAGTTTTCTCAATTTTGAGCCCCAAAAATGGTTTTAGAAGCCCCAAATCACTCATTTCAAAGGCATTGTGGAGAGCAGTTTTGATGGCTGAAATGGAGGCAACTGTGCTACGTATGATCAGTAATTCATCAAAATATAAAAAAATTATAATTATATGACCATCATACTGGTGTAAATATACATTTGGATCTGATCTACATCTCTGAAATGTTTGCGAGAGAAGGAAGGCATCCATCTTGGAATACCACTCTCTTGGGGCCTGTTTTAACCCATATAGTGACTTCTTTATCTTGCAAACCAAAGATGGATCAGTGATGTATCCCTTAGGATACTTCATGTATATCTCCTCATGAATATCTCCATGCAAAAAGGATGACTTAACATCCATGTGATGCACTTCCCAGTGCTTGGATGCTGAAATTGCCAAAACAAGGCAAATGGAGTCCATTTTTGCAACCGGTACAAAGCTCTCATGGTAGTCCACTCCTTGGAACTAAGAGAAACATTTTTCTACCATCATTGCCTTATATTTATAGGTGCTTCAATCAGCAGAAACCTTGGTCTGAAACACCCACTTGCATTGAACCAATTTCCTTCTCGCAGGAAGAGAAACTAGCTCCCAAGTAGTGTTTTTCTGAAGAGAATTCATCTCTTCATCCATGGAAACTTGCCATCTGGGATCCTTCCAAGCATGATAGTAGGATTTTGGATCTGAACTAATCATCAAATATCAAGTTTCAGACAGCAAATTTTTAGGACAAGAGATCGCAATACCTGCTCTTTGGAAATTAGACCGGGTTCTCCTTGGATCATTCGGATTTCCAATGCTATCTCTTGCGGAGGAGAGTGTCTGTCGGGCCCATGTAGGAAGATGATTTTACACTTCATGTTCTGATTCAAAATTTTATTATTTCTTCACACTGATATCAGAAATAAAATGATCCAAATCAGGGTCACCACCCCCGATTTCATCATCCAAATATTCAGTAGAATAGGAAGAAAATTCAGCAGTTTTCTCCTTCACTAGTTCCACCTCCTGAAGAGGCTCATCAAAATTGACACTTATCTCGATGATGATATATTTGGTATCATTATATAGCAGCTTGAACCATTTATATTCATCAATATACCCAATAAACAAACATTCTATGATTTGCGGTTGCAAAGCCCTTTTTTTATCAAGCGGAATCCGAACCCATCTAGTGGACCCAAACACCCATAGGTTCGACACATCCAGCTTGTGTCCAAAGTATGCTTCGAAAGGGGTCTTCCATTTCATGGATGAGTGTGGAAACCTATTATGAATGTATGCTACAGCATGCATGGCCTCATCCCACAAATTTACAGTAAGCTTCTTGGATTCCAACATACAGGTGGTCATCTCCTTAAGAGACCGATTCTTCCTTTTCGCTATTCTGTTCTGCTGGGGAGTGTAGGGAATTGAATGCTGGAACTGAATACCAATTTGGGAGCATATATACAGAAAATCATTACTAACATACTCCCCTCCATTATTATATCTCAAGATCTTGATCTTAAGCCCAGAGGCATTTTCGATCAAGGCCTTCAATTCAGAAAATTTTTCACATACTTCATATTTCTTTTTGAGAAAGAAAACCCATGTATACCTTGAAAAATCATCAATAAAATTAAGGAGATACCTTGATCCATTCATGGATGTGACAGGAATTAGACCACTGATATCAAAATGTATCAGCCCCAATATGCATGTAGCTCGGTTTTCCTTCCCCCGATCGAACTTGTGCTCAGGGTGTTTTCCAATCACACAGCCCTTGCAAATTCCTATGGTTTCCTTGATGAATGGGAGGCCTTCAACCATGGAGTTTTTCTGTAATTGCTGCAAATATTTGAAATTAATATGGCCAAACCTCTCATTCCACAGCCTACTAACCTCATTCCCATGAGTTAGTAGATCGGTGGGCTTTGCATCCGCAACAAAGTGAGACAACTCATAGGCTTTTGTATGATGATTTGCAAGGCCTTTAGCAATGAGTTTCCCAGATGCAATTTCTGTTATATCAACATCATTTGGGCTGAAAGAAACTCTCTTAGGCACTTCAGTATGTGTCATCTGATAGGCACTAAGGATATTTGATGCCAGAGACAGTACATACAATACATTTGAAAAGAAACCATTTTCAAAATCAACCATACCTTGTCCTTCTAAAATGATGGTGGAGTCATCTCCCATGTAGATGGGGATGGATTTGTCGATCTCCAAGGATCAAAAGGAATATTTTTCAGCCATCATGTGGTTCAAAGCTCCTAAATCAATCAAGAGTGCTTTGGACTTCGAAGTGCTTGCCATAAGGGCATGACCTTTTTCTTGCTGTGGTTCTTGATCATGCTGATCTCTCCTCTGAAATATTTCTAGAAGTTTGATGTGATTCCTGTCAAGGAGAAAGGTAGCTTCATCAAGCTTCTTCTTCATGCAGGAATGTTCAGGGTGAAATCCCTTCCTGCAATAAGAACACTTGAATTTTTCCTTGCCATGGTGCCATTTTCCTTTGTTCTTCCTTGAGCCAGAAGACTCATCATGCTACTGATTTTCAGCTCTAGGTTTAGTAGCATCAAATTGAGTTTTTGGATTTTTCTGCTGCTTTCCTTTACCCTTCAGATCTTTGGGCCCCAAGGCATGAAGGGCTTGATCACGGGATCCCTATCTGGACAAGCTTGTCATGTTCACATGTTAGGGAATCAATGAAGGAATTGAGTGTAGGCTTCTTCGATCCAGGGGTTATGAGCTTCCCCACACGGAATGTAGAAACAAAAAACTGAATAATCAGCCCCAATTTTGGAGAGTATGGTGAGGATGAGCTGATCATCCTCCTTCCCCACTTTGCATTGCTTCAAGAGTAAAACAGTATGCTTGAACTTTGTGAAGAAATCATTCAGAGTCTCGAAGTTGGAGGGTTGGAGAGACATGATTTCATTTTCAAGCTGGTAAACCCTTAAGTCATCATGCTTTCCATATAGAGTCTCCAATTTTTCCCATATTTCTTCATATTCTTCAATCATGTAAGATGGAAGAGAAGGTCTCGAGAAATAGAGAGGCACAAGAAACCGAAGGCTTCATCCTTCTTGTTCAAGAATCTTGATTTTTCTATGGCGGATCTAGGCTCAACTTCAGTGTCCATGGTGACTCTAAAAATTCCTCTGGAGCATAGCTGAATCTCCATATCATCTTTCCATGAGTGGAAATTGTATGGAGTCAAGAGATCTACTAAGGAGGCCATCTGGATGTGCTGGAGTGAATGTTTCACCTATAGAAACTTGAAAATCAAAATAAAAAGGGCAATGTAAGGTCGGACAGCCTACACATTTTAGGATTTCATCACACCCAGCATAGTCAATCAAGCAAGCTTGATCAACAAGTTCTTTATTTGGGGTATTAAGTGGTAATCCTTGGCTTCTGGTGTAATGCTGGATTTTGAGCTATTGCTCAAATTTCATGTAGAAATCTGTCAAAAAGCTTGTTTTTGAGAGATAGAGCTTCATCTCGCCGTAAGCTCTGATACCATATTAATATTGTATATTGATCTATGAACAAAGCATCAATCTCATCAAATATTGATCAACAAATAACTCATGAAATGGTGTAATCAGTCTACAGGAATAGTAGCCCCTCTATATTCACATAAAGAATAAATGATTATAATAACAATGACATGCTACAAGCATGAATGATGAGACAATTCGAATTCCTTATGAGGTCATTCGAATGGAATGAGTGAGTCTCATTTAACTGACTGTAAGCCATGGTTCACACTGAGTTAACCACTGACTGAAACGCTAATTGACTCAACTAACCCTAAATAAAGTCGTAGTGCAATAAATGATTGAGTCTCAACTGAAAGAGATCATACACATGTCACAGCTCACCAACCATCAAGAGGTAGCACTACACTGACTCCAATGAACCCCAATGAGGTTAACTGAAGTTGAATTGCACATCATAAGTTGGTGGAGGCACCCCTGTTGACTCTAGTTCATTAAATAATCATTAAATAATATATTTAACAAGAGGAGGCACCTTAACTGACTTGTTTAATTGATTCTAACCACCAGTTATCAATTAGGTGCATTAATATCACTCAGATCACCCTCGGAGTGCTCTAGTTAGGCTCCACGAATGTAGGAGAAGGCTAAGTCAGCCTCCTTGACCGAAGGTACGCGTGGGTGTGACTGGATGATGTCAATTAATGCTCCACTAATGTCAATTAGTGTCAATTATACTTAGGATAGTGGTTTAACTAGGCCAATTTGACCAAAAAGAGTGTGTATGGTGGTAAATGTCTCCAACAAAAACCACTGGTGAACCCAAAACAAGTCATGGTACTACTTGGTCATACAGGATATTACAAGAAAGTCATAAGGTACTATTCAGATATGACCTATCCATTCGAAGAACTATTAAGAGAAGATCAGGAGTTTGACTGGATAGAGGAATGCAACATATCATCTAAAACACTAAAAAGGAAGCTAGTCAAAGCACCCATTCTAAGGTTCCTGAATTGGTCGACCAATTTCCATGTACACATCGATGCATCAATACTAGCAATAGGAGTAATCTTAACTCAACCAGGGGACGACAGAATGGACTAACCCATAGTTTATGATACCAGAAAACTAATTAAAGTAGAAAGAAACTATTCAACAATAGAGAGAGAAGCCTTAGGAATGGGTTTTGCACTACAGAAATATCGACATTACCTACTAGCCAACCCTTTCATTTTTTACACCAACCACCAAGAATTAAAATATCTCGTAAATAAACCCTTACACCATGGTAGAATTTGTCAATGGCTACTTCTATTCGAAGAATTTGAATTTGAAGTCGTTGTGAGACCAGGAAAATTAAAACTCAGACCCGACCACTTATCACGAATCGACACAAGAGAGGAACTGGCAGGAGTCGAAGAAGACCTGCCAGACGCACAATTATTTCAAATAGAAACATTCCCAGTAGAATTAGAGGAAATAGCTCAATTCTTAGAAAATGAACAAGTACCAGAGGGCATGAGCACGAAAAAGAAACAAATCATAGTCATGAAAGCTGCACCGTATAGTCTCATAAACGGATTTGTATATAAAATGGGCCTGGACGACATCCTCAGAAGATTAGTATTATAACATGAAAGAAATAATATCATGTATGAAGCACACTATGGACTGGCGGGAGGAGATTTTCAAGCAGACACAACTCCCAAGAAAATCCAACGGTTAGGGCTATAGTGGCCGACATTATACAAAGACTACAAAAAGTTTGTAAGCCAATGTGACAGATGTCAACAACTGGGTCGACCTCTCCCTAGTATATAAATTCCCTTGATATCAGGAAACCCAAGTTTGAGATTTGAAATTTGGGCCATCGACTTCATAGGGCCATTCCCCATACCTGCAAAAAGAACAGGTGCAATGTACATAATAACTGTAGTAGAATATGTAACCAAGTGGGCAGAAGAAGAACCAGTCAACACAGGTTCCAGTGAGATAGATGCTAAATTTATCTATGAAAATATAGTTACCATATTGGGATTCCCAATAACCCTAATCAGCAACCAAGGTTCACACTTTATTAATAAAACCATCAAAGCACTAAGAGACCAGTTCAAAATTGACCACCGACATAGTACAGCTTATCACCCCCAGTCGAATGGAGCAATCGAGAAAATTAACAAAACATTAACAAAGGAATTAACTAAAATCTGTAACACCGACAAAGATGATTGGGACGAAAAGATACTTGCTATATTATGGGCTTACAGAACAACATACAAGCGTTTGACCTACCAAACACCATTCTGACTAGTCTATGGACAAGAAGTAGTTGTTCCACTACATTTTCGACAACAAATACCTATCATAGAAGATATTTTACATGTTGATGTTGAACAAGCTAGGAAGGATTGACTGATGCAATTAATCAAGCTAGAAGAACACCGACCGATTGCTCTACAACACCAAGAAATCCAAAAACAACAACAGAAGGCTTGGCACGATCGCAATATCAAAAACAATAATCTGTTGATAAGGGATCTCGCCTTACTATACAACAGTCGAGTAAAAGGAAAACCCAAAAAGTTACATACATAATGGATGGGACCCTACGTTGTCGAAGAGATTCATGCCAATGGATCAGTCCAATTAAGGACGTTACAAGGCATAGTATTTCAGAAACTTATTAATAGCGCCTGACTAAAATGGTACAAAAATTAAAACAAACTCAATATATATATATATATATATATAACGACCATAACTGTAAAAAAAAAACTATAAAAACTATAAAAATCTAAAAAGATTAAAAATAACAAAACAGAACCAACACCCATAACCCAGAATGACAGGAAACCAATGCTTCGATAGTCGACATCAAACCCATCGACATACCACCATCGACCGCTCACATGATCTACATCGACCAACGAATCCGAAGGTCAAATCATGCCTTCATTACTACGGTCAGAAGGAGCGCCAAAAGCAAATCACCATTAACGCAAAACCCAGAGAATGCACTGGAACATCACTTCTGCCATTAATACACCCATCGACAAAAAAATCAAACACACCACCTATAAATACCGGACCATAAAAGAATCATTTACAATATTTCGAAGACATAGAGCAATTTAGCAATCAGAAAGTTGAGAACCGAGAACCTATAAGAAAAGTCGACCAAGAAACCGACAAGATGGAACCAAAACAAACCAAAGTCGTAGCTACAAAGACAAAAGAACTGCAATATTCTGAAACCCCATTGATGAAAAGGTTAAGAAACATAAAAAATGCCAAGTTACAAGAAACCTCATGGCCGAAAACGTGGGCCGAAATCAAGGAATGGGCTTATGTCGATAAGAAACCGACACAAGCACCAGAGAAGATAAATCATAGCTCCATTATGAACTACATGAATACACTGTTCATGGTGATTTTTGGAGGAACTAAGGAAACAACAGTAAAATTTATTATTAGCCGGTACCACAACGGGAAATTTTACTTCGACAGACTAGTTGAAATCTATGGAGAAGTCATATACAAACTGACTGGTCTCTCCAACCAAGGCGACCCTGTCCCTATCAGAATAAAATAAGAACTGGTAGAACGGTTAACTAGAAAGCCCTTCAGGAAGAATTAAAAAGCACTAATGATTAGCTAGATACAAGCCCGGATGCCACAAATCGTGGCCAAAATCATAGCAATATGGCTCACACCTATAGGTCGAGGGAGCGACCTGAAATTGGATATGCTAGAGGCAGTAGACACGATAGATGAAACAGGAAAAGTATATAGATGGGCTCAGTATGTCATGGACATGCTCAAAACCATCTGTGAGAAATGCCAGGAGTTGGGCGGGATTATAAGGTTCCCTTCTCTAATAATCTGGATAGTGATGTACCACATACCCATGGGAATTCACTTGTTGAGCAATATCCTATCATGTTAGTTCATATTGTGGGTTTTAAAATTTACAAAAATTGAACCAATATATTGTAGTTATTGGGGGGATGAGGGGTTTAAGGTGGGGGTAGGAAGGGTGGTTTATAAGGATTGAGGTATAAAAAGGGGTGAGGAGGAGGTTTTAAGTATTGGGAGGGGGTTTCAACAAAAAGAGTTTGGGTCAATATCTCTAGAAATTAAGGGTATTATTTAATATCCCACGATCACACGTGCTATGTGAGAGGTTCACTAAGTGAAGTCCTTGTGTGTACCACTTGTTCCCAATCAGGGACAAGCAGTTCAAAGAACCAACAAAATTCCATATGTGGAGATTCAAGCCATTTTTGTAGACTAGAACATTGAAAGAACTGGAAAATGGAGAAGTACTATTGGAAAACTGGCTCCAACAACTTAAAGTTCAGACTACCAGATGGAGGGTGTCTCAGAACATCCAACGAAGTTTGCTGAAAACTGCACACATCCAAATGGAGGTCGACCACACTGCAGTTTGGTATATTCAGGGTGCAAAAGAAAAAGAAAAACCTCTCGACTATTACCCAACAGTCGAAGATATTTTCCATGAACTAGCTCCACAATCCGGAACAAAGCTGTCAATACTCACAAAATCCAAAGAAGGAAACCTAGTAATCGAAGAACCAATGATAGACTAGGAGAAATAAGAAGACTATGAACTCTGACTACACATCAACACCTTTCTGTCGAAAGAAACACCAACAAAAGACACCAAGAGATTGCAAATAACAATCATACCACCAATAGCCCAAAGGGGAAGTGTACCAACAGAGAAGCAGGTAATCAAACCAGCTGGAGAAAGTATCAACCTGGCTCAATAGCAGGAGGGAGAGGAAGAACTAGAAGAAGATATTGATCCCGACAATCCTGAGTATTACATAACCAAAGATACAATTAAAAAAATAGCGAAAGAAATAGCAGCCGTAAGGAAAAAGGCAACGGAAACAAAAGGGAAGGGGAAGCGCAAGATGATCCTTTCAGAATTAGAAGATGAAGAAGAACTATCAGCTATCGCTATCGGTTGAGACACAGTTCAAACGCTTTGTCAGGTCAGGAGCACAATAGGGTTGGCCGAAAAAGGTAAAAAGTACAAACACCTCAATGGATGAAAATATTATCGATTTAGTGTCTACACCTCCACCTCCATCTCCAACCCAGATCACATAAGAACAAATTCCACAACTCCCCTCCATAAGCCCAGTCAACATATGAAAAAATGCTATGCCAGAAACCCTAAAGGAGATGTTTGACCAAGACAGAAATTTCCAGGCATACATTGAAAAATTGCCTGAACTACTCACCTCTGTCAAGAAGATCACCACCAAGTCCCCTCTAATCGAAGCTAGTGGATCAAGATAGCTCATTCCCCCTCAACCTGAACAAATACCCTAGAAGCCAAGGTATACGGGAATTATAAAATCAACATTTGTGAGGAACCCCGACAAGACAGCTCAAGTTGTCGCAAGTCGAACCTCATCCTTTATCCTAGCTGACATCCCACACCCTCCATTAGCCAATGAACCAGCAAGAGATGTGGAAGAAGAGAACCTGGAAGAAATCAATTAGGTAATTGACAACCTATTCTCTGATGTCCCAAAGGATTCACCACCGCAATTCGATGACCTGACACCTGACCACATCCCTACCACACCAATTACGCCTGACCATTCACCATCACCACCACCACTTCCCAATACAGAACCACCTGCACCTTAACCACTCTTACCTGAACCATCTGCACCTGAAACATCTGTATCTGAACCTATGCACAAAATCCCCCAGATACACACCCAGCTATGGACCTCATCGAGGAGACCCAACCAAAAGTTCCACTGACCATTGTAGACCAACAACCAGACAATCCACTACCGGGAAATCAACCACAGGAAGTTCTAACCCTTGTAGATGCATAAGAACAACAAGAAGTAGAACAACATAAACATAAGAGGAAGAGAGACAGAAAGAAGAAGGACCACCAAAAGGAATCACAATCGGCAATGGTGCACATTAGCCAACTTGGGTCAACCACTGCAGTAGATGCAACAAAGATGAAGGACGGAGAGTTGGGACAACTCTTAGAAAATCTGGCCATCGAAGCAAAAACAAGGATCCAGACCAAACGTAAGGAGCTCAACAACACTGAGAAGGAACAAGTCGAATTCTTGTTAAAATGCATAAACCTAGCACAATCTGTAATACTAGGACCGATGGATGTCGACACCGATAAGTTGCTTGAAAGGGCATATCAACTATTTGAGAGTGTGGTGTCAACCCTACAAGCACAGATGCAAAATACAAAAGAATAACAAAAAAATAGAAACATCTAGATTACTAAGGCAGCAGTACACAACCTTCTCATAAGTGTACAAAGTGCTACAATACCACATGGAAGAGTCTATCATAATAGAAGGGGTACTACGTGACTGGCCTACTTATTATGGGAAAGTCTTTTAGCTTACCCAATAGACTCAACAACAAATTCAAGCATTAGAAAAGATAAAGAGCATTGAAGAAGCATTGAGAAGCACAATAGAAGATCAAATAGTGTTGGAGACAACCAAACTACAGAGACTCGAGAGACAAGCACACCAGTGGGTGTAGCAGGCACTCCTGAGCTTAGAGAAATTAGACACCATTTGCCCGCAAATGAAAAGGCTTTGGGAGACAACAAAATAAAAAGACCAGTTCATGGGTCCCGACATGGAAACAATAGCAGACCTTTCGATTCACGAGAAGATGTCGATGCTATCAAGCATTACAACACTAACCATCGACATCCATAAAGTACTTGAAAGTTGGAGAGAATTCCAACATCAATTGGCCGTTACAGCAGAAGCAATTGTTGAAGTATGTATACAGAAATGACCAACCATCCAACTTCACGGCCCATAAAAGACAAACAAGAGAATAACTACCTTAGACAGTAAAATCATTTTTGAGTACCTCCCCTATTTCTTTGAGATGAAGAAAGATTTTGTTCCTGGGGGAGATGTTGGAGGAGCTAGTCGGTAAGTTGACTAAGTCGATTGGCCGACTAATTAGAGATTAGTTCGGCTGCATAAGGTCGTGTCGGTTGATTGAACTAATGGGTAGTTATATGTAACTATTTGTAAATCATATATATTAGGCTGTTGAGCCAGATGAGAACTTGGTTCAGTTCTGTGTTTGTATGGACCCTTATAATATAATATAATTTGTTGTTCTACACCTGCATTCTTGTCTCTTGTCTCTATTATGTTTGTATGCTTTTAATGTGTATTATTGGTAGCCCTCTGTGATCCGTGAGATTACAACAAAATGCTTATGGTTTATTTTATATAATGGCATTAAGTATTATGGTATGCGTTTTGACATTTGGGTGTCCACAGGATTTCATCCTGGGATCTCTTGTTTGAATATATAGTTGTAATTTAGTGTTGTAACTACACTTTGGTTATTTTTAAATGTTTTCTATAGATTTTATTGTGTTGGACCTTTTATATTATGTTATACGATTTCGATTATAAAGTCTTGTTATGTATATTTTAATGCTTATATGGTTCGACTTGTTTACTTAATGTCATGGATTTATATTATTGGTAATTTAATATTTTGGTTTATACTTGGAGATATAGATAGTATAGTTGTTATAAATCATGGACAATGCATAGGGCCTCAATTTCTTGGACTGTTAAAGAGATTAGAATGAGATTTGCTTTAATGGGAATGATTTGATTATTAGCCTATGGTTATTTTAATTTATTCAGACCTTGAAAGGTCTTGGTTGGTTCTTAATCTTGGCTCTAGTATTTGATATTTTATGGTTAGCCTTTTAGATATATTTATAATATTAATTGTTTAAAAATGAAGTTCCTATTTCCTTCCAATTAATATGTATGTATNCCTCTACTAACAATATGCAATCTGTCAGTAAAGTATATAGTCCAACTTATTAGCTAGACCTTTAAATATGAAATGAATCTCAGTTTGTAGGAAGACAATACTAAAGCAGTAAAAGACAATACAGAAGTAAAACCTAAAAATACCAAACCCTTGATGACCTTAAACATGAATTAAATTACAGCCTAGGGTTATACATGAATTAAATTACAGCCTTGGGTTGTGGATTAAAAGGTAACCCCTAGAAGATTCGAACAAAAGACAAACACATAGGGTTAGAAAATATAAAGTAAACATTTTCCTGAATTAGCTAGCGTTTATTCTAGAAAGTGAAATAAGCAGTCCACGACCTCATACCTATAAATTGAAGCTCCTTTAATGCATGAAACCTACACACTCAGATAACTAGCATTAACAAATCATAGGCAGATCTAACCTCTGTATTAGATGGATGAATCACTTGGGAACTACCACATTCCACCCCACCATGACCCAGAACCGTTCTTGGTTTCAATTAGGATCCCCTCAAGCTGGTTCCAACATGCAAGTATCTTAGAGCTCTTAAGGTAAGGCTTCCCTAGTTTGTTTATCAGCTCTAGATCATTTCTCTCTTTTCCTTCTAGGAAAATGTTCTCCAAGAAATCTCTTGACAATTTTCACATAATAATGACTCCAAAAGGTAGATGAGATCCCTAAGCCTCCCTTTGGCTTGGGACTTTATAGACAGTATTTTCAGTCAAAGGGGAAGTTAAATCAAGAATTGCTTCATTTCTTGATTTAACCCTTTTCATTTAATTAGTACTTTTAATATTTAACTTAGGAACTTTTAACTAGTTCGCAATTTGACTTTTATAGCTATTATCCTATTTAATTTTTATCTTAGTAATAATAGTAATAGATGCAACCTTTCCTTCTTTCTCACATTATTAATATTTTACTATATTTATTCTTTATACATAACATGTATAAAATAGATAATAATATAACATTTGTTAACATTTGTCTTGGGGTATCACATATTGTGATCCTTAGACATACGACACTTTCTTCAGTAAGGTCATGAGGTAGATGGTTAGGTCTACTAGGCTAGGAAACTCTAAACATTCTTCATGTTGGATTCCCTCGTATAACATGGTAGTTATTCAATACTTGATGAGAATACATAAATTTGAAATTGCTTTTAATCACTTATAAATAAGTCTAATGACATCAATATTTTTCTCGAGTCATTTTCACTCGTGAATCATTAATTCTTTTTAATAACTCCTATCGTTTACCAGAGCCCATACTCAACGCTAAAAATAGGGAGTTACAAACTTAGTGCAATTCCAGACCTCTTCGCTTAACACTAATGCTAGGATGTACTTGTACGATACATGTAAAGATACAATGGCCAAGGATCCAATGTTCTAGAGATTATGCTCAACACTTCCAAATTATCTTTTCATGCGTTCCAGAGCTTCATGGTCAACACAAATATAATACTCATGTGCTACAAAGCTTCTCACTCAATACAAACATCAATCACTCACATGCTCCAGAGCTCATCTCTCAACACAAAACATCTCATCAATCATGTGCTTCAGGGTCCACGCCCAACACAAACAAGAATATATATATCGTCAACAATTGGCTTACGCCCAATATATAAAATGAATCATCATGTTCATATGCAATGGGGTATTCAAACCAGTAGATAAAACATCAAGATAAAATCATAATCAATAGGCTCATGCCTATAAGTGTTAGGTCCAAAATTCGGGATATTACAAACCATATTCTCCCCATGTTGCACATAATTCAGAAATAGGGGTGTTTGAAGCAATTCACTATCATTTGCATGTGATTGTTTTTTTGAAGTTTAGGGTTCAATTGTTTGCATGGATGATTCGAAAGAACATTAATGCACACACCTCCATTTAATAAATTCTTTGTTCAAATATGTTCTTTGATCCATATTTAAATGGAATTGTCATTTTATTATGTTTTTCCACCACCATATTTTGAATAGTTTCCCTTACTTTATCATCATTATTAACGCTTTCCATATCATGAAGACTATGTTCCTTCAGCATGTGGAAATTCCACCATCCAATATCCAAAATTGATTAAATCTCATTCCAACCAAATCACAGGTCTAGCTACTGAATCCACTAAAAGTTGTTTTAAAATTACCTACAACAAAAGCTGTGGATGAGTGTGGAAAGAATTAAGAAGTGGTCGGTTGGTGTGATTGTGTGTGGAAAGAATGAACAAGTGGTTGGTTGGTGTGAATGTGTGTGGAAATAATGAACAAGTGGTTGGTTGGAATGGTTGGAGTTCCATTGGAAAAGTTTGTAGAGGCAAAAAATGATGAGAAAAAATATATTTATGTCTTGGAGGAAGTTCCCAAAAGATAAGTAATATTTTTCATTTGGATCTCTTAGTACTGCTACACTATAAGCTAATTGCATGTCAAGGCTTACTGAAACACATACATTAATATTTTTAAAATATTTTAAAACTAATATAGTTTTTACTGTTTAATGTAAGGAGCATATAAATGATAAAAACAGAAATGGAAGAGAGCCAAATGTAATTTTCTTTTTAATTTTTTTGTTTAATGTAAGGAGCACATAAATGATAAAAACGTAAATGTAAGAGAGCCAAATGCAATTTTCTTTTTAATTTTTTTAAGCGAAAAATGTTATATGTTCTCTTGAAAGTACACAACAATTTGATGAACATCACTACCATTTCCAACCAACATCAGACTAGAAATAATATAAGTTTCAAATAGTGAGAAAGGGGAATCAATGTTTTTTTTGTTGGCATCTAAATATTTGACAATACTTTGCATATTCATATAGGATATTATATTGATTTCAATTTTTATTGAAACTTAGATCCGTAAGTTGATGAAAATCAAATTCCCCATATTGTAAATCATTTTTTCAAACATTTATGTTCTAAACAAATTTAAACAAAATTAATGATGCCAAAATGTAACATTATATTTATTTATTAAAATTAAAAATACCAAAATGTAATATTATATAGATTATCATTTAAATCTCATACCTATAAATCATTCTCCTTAAAATTAATGATGCTAAAATGTAATATTATATTTATTTATTAAAATTAAAGATACCAAGATATAATATTATATGGATTATCATAAATCTAATACATATCAAACATTTTCTTTAAAATTAATGATAACAAAGTGTAACATTATATTTATTTATTAAAATTAAAGATATCATGATGTACTATTATATTTGTTAATTGCTTCAAGTTTTTATGGAACTTAGTTTAAAAAGTGGGTTAGAAAATATTTATTCTTTAAAATGGAAATCCTAAGTTGTAAATTGTTTATTAAATTCTTGGTCATTAACAAATTTAATTATCTTTAAGAAATTGTACAAATATTTAGATTAATTTTGTTGTTATGATTGTGTATAAAAATTGTATTAATTTAGAAATAAAAAATATTTTCTACTATTTTTAGTTTATAAAACAAAATTGATACTGTTAAAATAAAATTAGAAATTCTCATGATTTTTATAGTGAAAATAGATATTAGAGAAAACATGAAAACATCATGAAAACAAAAAAACATGTAATTTTTGTAGTACTAAGAAATGAAGTATTAAAATCTCTTAAAATGATATGTGTATGCATATTCTTCATAACTTGCTAATCCATGTGAAAGCTAAAAATATAAAGGAACTTTTCTTAAGGTTAAATAGACCAAAGTTGGTCTATTAGATGATTATCCTATTTCATAAGTTTATTTTACCTTTTGATAGTAGAACTCCTTATTTTTCAACTAAAGTTGAGGAATATTTTTTTCCCGACTTGAGGGATTTCCTTATGCATATTATTACAATTGAAAATCCATAAGAGAAGAGATGAGGAATTGGTATACTCATCCTTCACAACTTTTTAATTTTAAACTTTTGACACTAGCTATTTCCATTGAATTGCAAAATTAACTCTATATGCTTTTGCAACTGCAAGTAGTAGCAATGTCGAGAATATTGCCACCTCCTTGCTCTTGTATATATTATATTCCATATGTATAAATAAGTGTTTTGAAATAAAATAATTATTTTTCTCAATTATAAATAGAAATTAAAAAAATTAAATTTAAATTTAAAATTTATCTATAATATAATGATTCTTGTGATACTTCATTTGTCATAAGACACACTAAATAACCAATTATACATTAAGAATATTTCATATAAATAAAAATTAATAAGTTGAAATGAGTTTTATTTAATATTTTTAAATTAAAAATTAAAAATTATTTATAATATAATTATTACACTCCATTTATCATAAGGCATACTCAATAGTGAAATGGGAACTTAGTTATTAAAGATTAATTAAAAAAAGTGGTCCAGGAGAAGTGTAAGTCGTAAAGATAAATAAACTAAAATAGATTATAGAATCTAAAATTATAAGTGTAAGTTATTGTAAAGATAAATAAATTAAAATAGAGTATAAAATCTAAAATTATAAGAAAAGAGGAGATTTAATTGAAATATAAAACATAAATAAATAAATAAATAACACCCGTTAAAAGGGGACGATAAAGATTAACCATATAATGATAAAACTATAGGCGTTGAATGAGTGAAGGAGGTTAATCAAGATGAAATTGATTATCCATGGATGTCGTTGGCTAAAATAAAGTGACAAAGGGTAGAGAATCTAGAAAGATAGAAAAAAATTAATAAAGAAGTGGGGTTATTATTGGGAAATTAAAGTAAAAAGTGGAAGGAGTGAAAAGAGGAAAGGTATGTTGGATTTGAAAATATTTATTAAGAAGTGGGGTTATTATTGGGAAATTAAAGTAAAAAGTGGAAGGAGTGAAAAGAGGAAAGGTATGTTGGATTTGAAAATATTTATTAAGTTTAGTGATTAAAATTGTTTGGGTGTTTTTTTAATTTAGAGAGCTTCTCTTATTAGATGGGATGAAATATAAATGTTACAATTTTTATTAACGAATTTTGTAAAACTATAAAATAAGGAAATTTATAGAATAAAGGTTTGAGATGGAAAATTGGAAAAGGGTTTTAATGATTTAGAATGAAGGTTTATATGAAGGTGTTTTTATTGGTATGAAAGACTTTTGTTCTTTTTGTTTTAAGTTTATTAAATTAAAATATATTTGTTTTAATTTATGTAAATTAAAAAATATAAATTAATTTTAATAGAGTACTTTTGTATTTTAATTTATGTAAATTAAATGCTAAGTATTTACCTCTTTTATATTTACCCTCTTTTATTTCAAGATTCTTCTTAAATGTTATTTGTATTTATTTGTTTTATTTTTAGCCTTTCTTATTTCAAGATTCTTCTTAAATGTTATTTGTATTTATTTTCACATTTGCGTTTATATTTTATAAGTATTTTCATATCTTGTATCTCAAATTGCATTTTTTGATTTTCATTTTGTACCTATTTTTTATTTTGTCATTTGTAATGGATTTTTATTTATTTTTGCAAGTTCTTTAATAAAATATTATATTCATAAATTCAAGATTTTATAATGAAGTTATAGTCTTCCCAAGTTAAATATTTATTTTTTAATTTAATAAAACCTTGTTTTTGACACTTCAATGTCTATTCTCTTCACTTTATAGTTACTTCAATTTGCAGCACTTTGTAATGTATGAAATTATAAACCTTTAATCAAGGGTGATTTTTATAATCCAAGTGGGGACATGTGTACCCTATATAACATATGGCCACTTAAAACATTTAATTAATATAAAAGGATTATATATGTTTAATATCAAAATAAAATAAAAATATGCATTTTTATTTATTGCTTTTTTTGATGTTTGTAGTTAATGCTTGATGTTTGTAAAAGACTTAGTACCAACTAGGGGAACAAAGGTGGGAATTTGTTGTTTTTTGTATGGGTTGTTGGAGTGATGAAGCAGACGGTGATATGGTAAAAGGGATTTCTAGGATTTGAGTGGAGCATTGACATTAGAGGGATCAAGGGTAGGTGGTTATATTCTGGGCTCCTCTTACATAATGGGTGGGATGAGTGTATCAGAGACTGAATGAACAAATTTCCTTGTCCACATGCTTTGGTGGAGTTTTTGCAAGGTTATGGTGGGAAAACATATGATAAGTTGCAGAAGGGTAGGGTTTCAACGACAGTTTCCATTCCCATGGAGGTGTCTTCAAAGTATTTCATCGCTGAAGCAGAATTTTGTCATAGAGGGTTCTCTAGAGGTGGATGACAAATGAGGAAACCTAAGCAAGAGAAGGGTAGAAAATGAAATCTTATGTGCATGTTAGGGAAGGATGTAACCTTCGACATTGTGTTAGGGATTTCAATCAAAACACTATTAGGATGGTTCAAAATTTTTAAGATGTCCATACTCAAAATTATTGCTTAGATGATAGTCTGTTCGAATCCTTTAATTAATTACACTCCAATCATCAATATTTTGATGAAGGGTTAGTTCAGTTTCCATTTTTTGACCGAGGAAAGACTGCAAATAATTCTAGATAGTTTTTGGGTCCTTTGAAAGGGTTCACTAGTTTTGTTCAAATGGCAGGCTCGGTTTAATCATGGAAGGAAAAAAATACAAAATGACATTTATGGGTAATAATACTAGGGTTTTCGTTACAATGTTGGTCTTTTGGGGGTTTTATGTCAGTGGAAAATGCCATATGAAGGCTTATTCTTGTAGAGGATGAAACCCTAAATGCGGTGGATAGGAGATTGTCAATTGTTTTAGTTGAATTCAATTCTTATCAAGGTATTTAGTGAAGTGAGACATTATTTCAAATCACAGTTTTCTTACTGAGTAGATAGATTTTTAGATAGTGCCTTTTAGATACTTCTCTTGCCATGAAGTTTGTCATTTAATGGATAATTTTCATGTTTATTGCTTGGCTCGATTTGATTTTTTGAATACTTCTTCGGAATTGGGGAATAGGATTACACCCGATTCATTTCTTCAACGGGATCTTCTTCTAGATCACTCTTCGATGGTCTCTTTTCTAGCTAAGTTAAAATCTACCTTCCATGTTCTCCTGAAGTTTCTAAAGAAATAAGATTTGGTAAATATTCTTCTTGATGAGAATGTCGTAAATAAAGAAGATGGTTTTGATGTAAATTCAAAAGAGGAGGGGTGTAACATACCTAGAAGTGAAAAATAAATATTTATTATTTATTTTAGAAAAGCATTATGTTAAACTTATTGTAAAGTTTTATGACCAAGATTGTCAAGGATTACTGTAATTGAAGAATTATTTATTTTAATAATTAAATAATTAAGACACCTATCCAAGGGAGACTGTTCATTGACCCACTAGCAGGAATGAGCAATTGTAGAAGGCTGGTTGACAAATGGAAGCACTAGAATTTCACTTTCTAGTTGTTGCAAGAAGCATAATCCATAAAATTATGGTCATGTTCCTTGAGAGGGAGGAACTGAGTTGGTGGCTCATTTAATTCCTAAACTGACCCAAATACCTAGAAAATATTATATATACCATCAAATTAAGAAGGAGGCTCACTACTCATTCTGATTTCTAAGTGAATGAACCTTGTGAGTGTTGCGAACTAAAAGGTCAGACACATAAGGAATTTGATGAGGGGAAATCTAAAGTGGAATTGTCGAGTTAAGTCTACTACTGAGTGGTAAGTTACATAAATTTTGTTGTGTGGGATATATTCATAGATATTCTTCCTAGTGGTTCAACGAATAGGCTCAGGGGTCCTAATTAGGTAATCTTAGCTGCTTCAGGAGAAGGTTGGGTGGAACAGTCTCCTCTGGGTGCTTGCCCCCTTTTGCACATTATCCAGGTTCTAAATACTGTTAATTAATGATGGTTTATTTCTATGTCTGAACTTTGGAAGTATGCTCATTACTATGCAACTCTCACATTGATATTTTATTTTCTTATCTATATTTCCTATCTGACATTTTCTTACGAATAGGTTATCAGCTACAGAGTTTGTGGAAATTAGTCCTTATTACTTATAAAGGAAAGAAATCTAAAATTAGTATAAGCTAATTTGTTAAATTAGTTCTAGATTAAAACGATACTTTTTCTGTCTTGGAATTTGAAATTACAAGTATTTTTATCTCAGTTATTTTTAAGTCTACTTCAGTATTTCACTGTTAGTCTAGGTTTTAATGAACTAACAGTTTTGATTCCTTAGTATAGACCATCAAAAATACCTTTTGAGAACTATTACAAAAGTTAATATAATATTCATAACTAATACAGAGACTACCATAATATAAGTATTTAAATACAAATATATATATATATATATATATATATATATATATATATATATATTACAGTAGACTAATAACTTGTTTTGGGAACATAACTCCTCAATATCTCTGTAAACTATTTTTTGTTTGAACCAGTAATAGAAAATAAGCTTCTATAGAAATAAACATAATAAATTGAAATAAATCCAATGTTTAGATATAATTATCTTTTTCAATATGACATATTTATGGCCTCTTAATCAAACCATAGATTCATTAGGAAGAAAATAAAACACTTCAAATTACAAATAATAATTGAGCAAGGTTCCACAGAGATTTTAAAAAACAATGCATCCAGTCTCTTGAAAATTTAATAACACCAAATCGAGATTATGGACAGACCGTAGCACTGGTTATGCCATGTTGGCATTGTTATCTGTAGCAAAATTGCTTACAGAAGAAAATTTCCAGACAACCTTAGGGCATAATGTTAATTTCTTCTGAAACAGTATCATCATTTTAACAATGGCTCTATGGCCCCCTTTAAAACACTGTCGTAATGAAAAGGGCCTCACAGCATCATCTAAAGGTATACACGACACTATAAAATGGCCTCATGCACACAATATCATAAACATCTATAAACTATAAAAAAAGAAAAAACATAGTAGAAAATGGAGAATATCTATTTCAGCAAGGTTTTAAATAAAAGAAAGGATTACATGGCATTATAAAAGCCCTCACAGAGTCATATCCATGGAAAATATTTATACAAAACCAGAGATCACTATCATAAGGCCTTATGACTGTATCTTTTCTCTTTAAATACAAATAACAAAATCGTAAAGATCAAGATAGGTTTCCAAGACTTAAATTATAAAAGACTCATGGGAAGAACCTTTCTACAAGCATTAAACGAAAGAAGACAGGAAAAAAGGGCCTCACAGACCTAGTACAGTTTTACCTAAATAACGAACAAAAGAGTCAAGTCATACACTTAACCTCACTACATTGCTAGAAATAAATAGCAGTCAAAATCTTCTGATAGAGGCCTTATGGCTCTCATTCGAAAGCAAGCATGGTAGTAAGGGTCTCCTGACCATATCTTAAATACAAAACATAAAACAATAGAAACTAATATTCAACTATAGGTCAAAGAAAGTATACATAGTCACAGTGATGAACAACCAAACCATGCTACAATATTGGTAATTTTAAAGATTTCTTTATAGATATACCTCACGGGTATTTACAAAGATATATCGATTATATTATCAAAACTAGTAACAAAGCTACAATAGTGGATTTATAGCCCAAAAACGAATACTACAAAGTAAAATATCATGGCCACAAACTCAGTGTTGCAGAAATGTGCAGTGTAAAATCAATTAAGATACAAAGCCCTCATGGGTTCATACAAAACTAAAATCCTTTACAATATGGCCACAATTAACAGAAGTCAAAACAGTGTACATTAAATACCATATTTATAAAAGTGGCATAGTCGTATGACTCCACCGAAGATGAAAAATCCCTTTACAATATCAAGTTCATTTTTATACCAAAGTAAAATTATCACTTTCATGAACAGGATAGCCCCAATCCTATGGGGAGAAACACACATCAAGCTACCCAAATTTTTCCACAGAGCCACAAAAAGGGAAGGCCATAGGTCTTACCAGCTTAAAAGTATTCTCGACCATTATCCAACCCAAGGCCCTCATCGCAAACAAGATGACCTCTTTATCTCTTGGATTATACATTCCAAAATTTAAGGATAGGGTATGGTATAATATATAGTATAAAGAACAAAAAAAAAATAGGTTAAGTTTTAGGTTGTTTCCCAAACCAAGGTGGACCACCTTTCCTTATCACTTTTTTTCATTGTAGCATGGGATCGTTCCTTAGCAAACCTTAAGGGTAATCTCATCTACCTGCACAAAGGGAAAACAAATTTCATGTGTTAGCCGTAAATACTAAGTAATACCATGACCTTTTCTTTAGTAGCTTATGAGTAGGACAAAACTGAAAGAATGACAAACAGTTTTATGAATTTACCTTTAAAGGCATATTTTGTTACAAAATAGTATCAACCAGAATGTATGATGTAAATTTGGCACAAGTTGCAAAGTAAAGCATGTTAATCATAAAACTAAAGTAGGAACATAAATCCCACAGTTTATTTTTAATACCATTATCATTACGATAGAAGATTATGAAGTATAACATCTCTTGGAATTATTTCCTAGTAATTTAAATGTTACACGTGGTAAATGAAAAAAAATTATGTATGAATTTTGGGGATGTTACATGTGGTATCAAAGAGAGTGTCTAAACACTAGGCCTAATTGTCTCACTCACATGCAAATAATAAAACAAATATACTGATTGTATTTACATTTATTTCTGTATAGAAATATAAAATTTGTTTTGCTGAAAAATGGAAGGTGTTGAAGCATCTACTGAACATGGATCTCAGCGCATCAATCCAGACAACATTTATGTAGAACTGAATAATCGACCTTCATAGTTACTACAAATAGTTGAGTTAAAAGATGAAGTGCAAATTGTAAAAATGGATAATGAAAGAATATTGGAAATGAATTAGATGTTATTAGACGAAATGAATAACAGAGGAAAAGATAAAAGAAATGTTTATGAAACTGATTCTGAAACAACGTCTTACAAACATAAAGGAAAGAAAGAAAAATATTCTGATAGTGAATCTTCTTCAGAGGTTAATGCAAGGTCACATAAGGGAAGGAATAAACACACAAGTGGAAGTAGTGAAAGTGACCGTAAACCTAGGAGAAGGAAGTATACCCTACTAGCATAGATCCAAATCCTAGGCTCTATCAAGCACCGAGAGGGATCAAAACTTTGGAGGTGGAAACCTCTTCTGAGTTATTGCACTCAAATATCATCTTTGGTGTGGTTCAGAACATAATACACACCTTTTTATTTTGTTAGGAAAGAACATTACAACGTTGTAATATACAGATGAACATGATGATTTGGTTTATATATTGGATGTAAGACAATTGTTGATGATATATATATATATATATATATATATATATATATATATATATATATATGCTTGTTTGTGTTGGGCGTCGACCGTAAAGCACATGATTGATGAGATGTTTAGTGTTGAGTGAGGAGCTCTAGAGCACGTGAGTGATTGATGTTTGTGTTGAGCAAGAAGCTCTAGAGCACATGAGTATTATATTTGTGTTGAGTATGAAGATTTGGAACACATGAAAAGATAATTTGGAAGTGTTGGGCATAAGCCCTGATGCCTTCCATGTTGATGTTGAGCATAAGCTCTGGAACATCGGATCCTTGGCCATTATATCCCTAGGTGTATCATACAAGTACATCCTAGAATTAGTGTTGAACGAAGAGCTCTGGAATTGCACTAAGTTTTTAATTCCCCATTTTTAACATTGAGTATGGGATCTGGTAAGCGCTAGGAGTTACTGAAAATAATTAATGATTCCCAAGTGAAAATGACTCGAGAAAAATATTGATCTCATCTAGCTTATTTATAAGTGATTAAATGAAATTTTGAATTTCTATATACTCATCCAATACTGAATAACTACGATGTTATACAAGGGAATCCAACATGCAAGGATTTTTAGAGTTTCCTAGCCTAGTAGACCTAATCATCTACCTGATTACCTTAATGAAGAAAGTGTCGTAAGTCTAGCAATCACAACATGTGATACCCCAAGACAAGTTATATTATTATGTATTTTATACATGGTATGTATAAAGAATAAATATAGTAATAATTTTAATAATGAAAGGTTCCACCTATTACTATTATTACTAAGATAAAGATTAAATAGTATAATACTTATAAAACTCCAATTAGGAACTAGCTAAAAGTTCCTAAGTCAAAATATTAAAAGTACAAGTAAATGAAAAGGGTTAAATCAAGAAATGAACAATTTCTTGATTTAACTGCTCCTTTGAATGAAAATTATGTCTATTAAGTCCCAATCCCAAGAGAGGCTTGGGGATTTCATCTATCTTTTGGAGTCCTTATTTTGCCAAAAAAATTCTCAAGAGAGTTCTTGGAGAACATTTCCTAGAAGGAAAAGAGAGAAATGATCCAGACGTGGAGCTCTAAGCTACTTGCATGTTGGAACCAACTCGAGGGGATCCGGATTGAAACTAGGAATGGTTTCGAGTCATGGTTGGGTGGAATGTGGTAGTTCCCAAGTGATTCAGTCATCTAAAACAGAGGTCAGATATGCCTATGATTTGTTAATGCTAGTTATTTGAGTGTGCAGGTTTCGACCATTAAAGGATCTCCAATTTACAGGTATGAGGTCCCGGACTTCCTATTACATTCTCTAGAATAAATGCTGGCTAAATTAGGAAAATGTTTACATTATATTTTCTAAACCCTATGTGTCTTGTTTTCTGTCCCATTCTGTTAGGATTTACATTTTAATCTATAACCATGGGTTGTAATTTAATTCCTATTTTAGATCATTAAGGGTTTGGTATTTTTAGGTTTTACTTCTGTATTGTCTTTTACTACTTTAGTATTTTCTTCCTACAAAATAAGATTTATTTCATATTAAATACCTAGCTGATAGTTGGCCTATATACTCTACTATCAGATTGCATATTGTCAATAGAAGCATGATATAATTAAAAAAGATCATTTCAGATCTAAGTTTCAGATCTAGAATAATTATACAAATATAATAATTAGGACCTAGCAAATAATTTATACCTATA
>LPNX010029644.1:267644-339518 GCA_001517045.1 Pseudotsuga menziesii
AAGATTAAGAACCAACCAAGAACTTTCAAGGTTTGAATAAATAACCATAGGATAATAATCAAATCATTCCCATTAAAAAAGATATCGTCCTAATCTTTTAACAATCCATGTAATCGAGGCCTTATACATGGTACACGATTTATACCCACTATACTATCTATATCTACCAAGTATAAACAAGAATATTATTATCAATAATATAAACCCATGACATGAAGAAAACAAGTTGAACCATCTAAGTATTAAAATCCACATAACAAGACTTTATAATAGAAATCATATAACATATATACAAGTTCCAACGTAATACAATCTCAAACAAACATGTAAATATAACCAAAGTGTAGTTACAGCACTAAACAAGAGATCCCAGGATCAAATCCTGTGGACACCCAAATGTCAAAATGCATACCATAATACTCGATGCCATTATATAAAATAAACCATAAGCATTTTAACAATCCCGTAGAGTCCTTCTACGTTTCATAAAGCCACACTATACACAGTGGGTATGCGGGTTGTAAGAATAAGATAAATTCACTACAGAGAATTTGTGAGACCCTCACCTTTTGCACACATGCTGTAAACAAGGCCTCAACCCCATAAATAACCACACAGTCAAACTAAACCTTTTCAAATGCATGGAAACCCTGTCAACAAACAATCTACAACAAGGATTTTCGACGCAGGGTTTTTACACCCACGAACATTTTACTTTCCTTTTACACATAAATAAATAAAATAGTAAGTATGCACCTATCCAATCTATCACAGCTACCATGGAGAGTGCTCATGCCATTCAGGGCATGGCCCCAAACCATACGCTGTCACTATTTACTTTCTTATAGCTAAGACAAATAATGAAAGCGAATTTACATAGACCAACCATGAAGGCGAATTCCATATAAAACCCAGCATAAATAACCATTGAAATCAAATGTAGTATACACTTATAAACTGTCTTATAAAAACCATAATCAAGTTTGCATAGTCAAATTCCATATGCCATGGCACCATTGCAAGCAATGGTGTTGTCGTGGCTTGTTAATAGAATAAAACACAATTTATAATTTACACATAGAGGTAGTCAAATGTACCAAGGATTCTATTTTCCATTTCCAACCATATCATATTAATTACAAACCCAAATCTTTGTAAACCTAGGCCCGAAGGAAAATCGAAAACCCCACATTAAACCCTAACCAGCGATGAGATGAAAATCAGTCCCACGCATAAAGCCGAGAGGTGACAAGTGCAGGCTTGTTTAACAGGATTACCGTGAACATTATGGCATCACCCACTAATTGCTTTCGAAGCTTTGAGCTATGTGGCTCCTCGCAAATCCTGTCACCTGCAACCACCAACAACTAGATGGATGAGAAGTATGGAAATCATGGCTAAGCTACAAACCATCAAGCAATGTTGCAAAACGAGATGAAATCTTACCTCTGCTATCCTGAAGGTCTCCTTCACCACGCTGCATAGAGGCAAGAATGGAAAACAAGGAAACCGAGTAATCACCAAACCCCATCGTGATCCAAGACCTAAGCTTGAGCTGCCACACACTCCAACGCACATTAATGGCGCTAGTCTGTTTCCCATTATCAAAACCCAAACCCACTGCGCTATAGTTTTCCTACGTTACAAATCGAATGCCTCCATTTTTCATTGCAAAGTCATAAAAACCTTATGCATGGTATAAACTATATCATATATTCACCATCCAAAGTTAATAAAAGGTCGACATTAACATATGTATCGCTTACCTTAGGTTTTAAACCTTAGGGCCATGCTTAAACAAACTCTTTAGGTATTAAGTCTAGGACCATGGCATATGGAATATGCCATGGCATGTTTTATTTATAAAATCCAAGGTTCATCTTTGTTTAACGAAGAGCTGTAAACCTGTAAAAGAATGAAACAATAGTATAAGTTAATTACTTATCGTAAAATAAACCTATAATACAAATAGGTTAGGGTATTAACAATTGATATCAATTACACCAAGAATAATAAGTGGCATTAAATTACTGATTTTGTGTCATGTAATGATAGGTGTGGTATTGACCTTGTCAATACTACAAGTCTGTAAAGAACAAAAATAAACAATCAGTAGGTGCCATTAGCTACGAGCGTAAGAACGAGTGATCAAGCGTTCAATTTTTCGTAACAAGTTTACTGTCGCTAAGAACACCTGCATGTAACCAAGTTAAAAGTGATTTAGTTCAAAACAACTAAGTAAGCCTGCTATACAAGTAGATAATTTTACCTCTCAGGAAGTTACATGGGAGAACTAGTCTCGCCACTCCACCCACTTTGGTTCCAGAGACAAAGTTAAGTTAGAGCCTGGTATAAAATGTAAGCACATGTAAAATAATAATGAAGTACATAATCAAAGCATCTAACATACACATCAAAGTGTAACCATAAGAATCACATAGTAATCAACATTACAACATCATAGGCATAAACAGTAAACAGAGTAATAATCATAACTGAATTAAGGAAGTAAAACGTAAGAACAACTTATGACAATTCAGCAGTACGATAGAGCACGACAGATTCTGCAAGTTTAATAATATTTGGAAAAGGTTGTGTTTAACTAGCCTAATAAAAAAAAAAAATTTACAATTTTTAGGGACATTACAAGTGGTATCAGAGCCCAGTTTCAATAGTAAGAGACCAATGGGTGTACCAAACATTCACTACAAAGAAAATAAAGTATGATTAACTAACATAATTTTTTTTTCCTGTGATTCAAAGTTTGCAATTACAGGAAATTTTTACGGAACAGTTTGTATCATGAACACTGAAGAAGATAATAGCTGGAAACGAAAGATGAACACCCCCACCCAGGAAGCAAAACTGGTGGTGGAACTGAATTCTAATATTTTGAAGACCATACACAGTCTTCAAGCATAATTACAAAGTTTCAGAGAATATATTTTGAATGAGAGAAAGGAACAACAAGCCATAAATGAAGCATTACAGTGAAATATGATGGGAGGAAGCCCGTGGGGGAAACCCACTTATTCCACAAACAAGTTCAAGAAGGAACCTTATCCTTAATGGTCCAGCAGCCCAGGAGAAGAGGAACAAAACCCTGAACCTCAAGAAGGAGAATATCACAGCACTTCCAGTGAGGAATCTCTTTCTCTATGTAGTAAGAGACAAAGAAATGATGATAACCTATAGGGGGAGTTCAGAAAAATAAGAGCCCAGACCTATGAAGGTGAAGTGAACACAAGAGAGAAAGCCAAAAAATGGCTATTGGGTATGAGTAAATATTTCTGAGTTCATAACTACTCAAGCGAGATGAAGACTCGGATTTCCATCTATAATTTAAATGGAAAAGCAACAATATGGTGGAGAGATTTGAAACACAACAAGAAATATGATCTAAGAGAAATACGTTGGAGTAACTTTCGCAAAATATTTCAAGGAAAATACATGTCAAAAATATTCTTCGACAGAAAAGTAAAAGAGTTTCATGAACTACGTATCGGATCCATGAATATCGATGATTTTATTAACATATTTCTAGATATGTTACATTATGTACCATACATCAAGGAATAAAAGGTAAAAATCCAGCAATTTTTAGGATGTCTTCCTCCCAACTTCCAGGAAATGTTTGAGTTCAACATGCATAAAACCTTGGACACCACATTGCACAAATCTAGGCTCTTCTATGAGCATGGATAGCTAAGGCAAGAGAACATGAACAAAAAGAGAGACAAGTCTAAGAACTTCTCTGATAACCATAAACCAGGGTTTAACCCACCCCCGTACATAAAATAGAACAACAATTTTCCAGCAAACAAAATTTTTAACAAATCAGGTACAAAATCCTACGTACCAGCTCCAACTGCTAACAATCCAGTAGCAGTTGGGGCAGCCAATGCTACCCTGATACAGATCAAATGATGGAACTGCAACGGGCCTCATTATGCCCGATATTGTAAGAACAAGACCAATGGGGTCTTGCACAACTTACAAGAAGAACCAATGATCAAGGACATAGTTGGAACACCACAGATTTATACAACCTTGGATGGTTGATAGGCAGACCATTAGGCTACCATGGTTGAGATAGAAGGTAAGATCTTGAACACTTCTATTTCAATACTTATTGACCCTGGTGCTTACTGGAGATATGTATTTCCTAAAGTTGTTGATGCATGCAAACTAGGCAAAGTAAAACATCTCGACTTGTTCAGTAAGCCATAGGTACAAAACAAAAGGTTTCAGCAATAGTTAAATATTGCGAGGTAAACCTGAATGGTTTTCCAACAAAAGTAAACCTAGAATTAGAGGAATTTTGAGGTCTAAAATGAGCATCCTAAGGAAAATAATAAAATAATAGTTAAAATAATAAAATAATATTTATTAATCTTGGAGGAAAAAAGAAAAAAACTACTTTTGTGTTCGTATTTTCGACATATCTCCCTGTGTTTTTACACAAATTTTGATCGGGAGACCTCGTTGGATGTGGGATTTGATTCTGCATCCAACGAGTACCCACACTGCATACTTTTGATGGACCCCGCTATCCCAAAAATAACAAATACCTGAAAAAACATCATCACATTTTTTCAGGTACTTCTTGTTTTTGGGGTAGAAGGGTCTGTCAAAAGTATGCAGTGCGGGTACTTGTTGGATGTGGAATCAAATTCTGCATCCAATGAGATCTCCTGATCAAAATTTGAGTAAAAACATAGGGATATATGTCAAAAATACGAACAAAAAAAAGTATTTTTTTTATGACAATATGTCAATTCAACCATTATGGTTGACTCATTTTATCGGAATTCTATTGGTTATTGAATTCCAACTCAGAAGAAGGAGGACTTGCTCGATCAAGTAGGAGGATCCAAGATCTTTTCAAAGATCGACCTGCAATATGGGTACCATCGGGTGCGGATTCACGATGAGGATATTCACAAAACCGCCTTTCGTACAAGGTATAGACACTACAAGTTTGTAGTAATGCCATTTGGGTTGACCAATGCATCCACAAACTTTATGTGTATGATGAACAGTATCTTCAGTAAATATCTGGATAAATTTGTTTTGGTCTTTATAGATAACATCCTAGTTTACTCTAAAAGTAAAGAGGAACATGAAGAACACCTTCGCATAGTACTATGAGTGCTATGAGAACACCAGCTTTACGCTAAGTTTAGTAAATGTGATTTTTACAAACCACAGATATAGTACTTGGGTTACATTATCTCTGAGACAGGGATAGTTGTGGACCCAAAAAAGATTAGAGCCATAGAAGACTGGCCTACCCCTGCTAGTCTCACTAAAATTAGGTCCTTTTTGGGATTAGCTGGATATTATCAAAAGTTCATTAAGAACTTCTTGAGAATAGATTTTCCCATGACCGCCTTGTAGAAGATAGAAAATAAGTTCTTATGGATGACTAAGTGCGAGGAAAGTTTTCAAAAGCTTAAGCAACTTTTGACGACTGCATCGATACTACGTATTGTGGATCCCAATGGGGATTTTTTTGTTTTCATGGATGTAAGCAAGGAAGGACTCAGAGGAGTCCTCTTGTAGAATGATTATGCAATTTGTTATGAATCACAAAAGTTAAAAGAACATGAGCATAATTAACCCACCCATGATATTGAGTTAGCTTCCATCATTCACGCATTGAAGATGTGGAGGAACTACCTTATGGGAAGGAAATTCCCTCTAAAGAAAGACAATATGAGTTTGAAGTGTTTATTCGAGCAAACAGATCTAAATGCTAGACAAGCCATATGGTTGGCTTATCTTAGCGAGTATCATTTCGAATTGAATCATATTAAGGTCAAAGAGAACAAGATTGTCGATGCTTTAAGTTGACGAAACCATATGATATATGAGGTAACAATAAGTCAAAATGATTTGGATTTGCACGAGAGGATTAGAATGACCAAGAGGGTTGACCCTTTCTATTTATAAATCCTCAAGAAAGTCCAAGAGGGAAGTTTTTTTCAACAACAGAAAGAGTACAAGCTATACGAAACATGACTGCTATGGTCCAAGGAAAGATTGTACGTTTCGGTAGGAGGGGAAATTTGTTTCGGCATCCTCACGGAATTTCATCGGGCACCCTACTTGAGGCATCTAGGATATCAGAAGATGATATCCACCATCAAGAGACACTTTTTTTGGCCTAAGTTAAAGGCCAACTTTGCGATGTTTATCATGAAATGTCAGGAATGTCAGTAGGTCAATGTTGAGCATCAGCATCCTTCGGGATTGCTGCAGCTCTTACCCATTCTAGAATGGAAGTGGGAGGTTATTAGTATGGAGTTCATCATTGGTCTACCAAACACTAAGAAACAAAATGGTTCTATCTTTGTAGTAATTGACAAATGGTCAAACGAAGCACACTTCATTCCAGTGAATTTGACCTACAAGGCAGTAAACATTGTTGATATCTTCTTGAAGGAGATATTTAGATTGCACGAGATACCTAAGGCAATTATCTCAGATAGAGATGTGAAGTTTACAGGAAACATTTGGAGATATTTATTCTCTGGATTAGAAACACAGTTGAAATTTAACACTGCTCATCACCCACAGAGAGACAAGTAGACAGAAAGAGTAAACTATATTGTTGAGGACATTCTTAGGATGTATGTCATGAACAACCCCACTAAGTGGGAAGACTACCTGCATCTTGTAGAATTTGCGTATAACAACGGTTACCAGGCTTCCACCAAGATGAGTCCCTTTGAGGTACTCTATGGATGAAAGTGTAGAACACCGGTTACTTGGGATAGCCCGGTGGATCGGCTCATGTTATGGCCTGATCTATTAACGGACTTGGAACAGTTGGTTATCAAGGTCCAAGTGAACCTTAAAGAAGAAAAAGACCACAAAAAAAGTTACGTGGATCAGAAAATAAAATATAAATATTATCAAAAAGGTGACCATGTCTACTTGAAAGTAAAATCAAAACGAAGCTCGTTGAGCTTGGGGAGGTATGGTAAGCTAGCACCTAGGTTTTGTGGACCTTTTGAACTACTGGCCAAGAGAGGGCCAGTGGCATATTAACTAGCATTACCCACACATAAGAGTCCATAATAATTTCAATGCATCATTATTCAAGAATTATGTTTATGATACTAAACATGTAGTTGATTGGTCCTTATTACAGGTAGAGCCTGAAGGGGAGTTTTCCCCTGAACCTATTCATATATTGGACAAGAGAGAGATGCAGCTCATGAAGTGCACCATAGTTCAGTTGAAGGTGCAATGGAAGCACTTTGAAGCCGATGAGGCTACTTGGGAGAATGAAGCCACCATGAGAAAGGCTTACCCTACCTTGTTTCATGATGTCATTACAAGTCGCTAGAACACCAGGGATGATGTTGTTCTAAACGGGGAGGGATGTATTATCCCAAATTTTGGACCTAACACTTATAGGCATGAGCCTATTAATTATGATGTGATCTTGATGTTTTATATACTGCGTCGAAAATCCCATTGCATATGAACATGATGATTTTTTTTATATATTGGGCGTAAGCCAACTATTGATGATATATATATATATATATGCTTGTTTTTGTTGGGTGTGGACACTGAAGTACATGATTGATGAGATGTTTAGTGTTGAGCGAGGAGCTCTGGAGCACGTGAGTGATTGATGTTTGTGTTGAGCGAGAAGCTCTAGAGCACATGAGTATTATATTTGTTTTGAGCATGAAGCTATGAAACACATGAAAATATAATTTGGAAGTGTTGGAAATATGCCTTGAATCCTTCCATGTTGATGTTGAACATTAGCTCTAGAACATCACATCCTTGGCCATTGTATCCCTAGGTGTATTGTACAAGTACATCCTAGCATTAGTGTTGAGAGAAGAGGTGTGGAATCGCACTAAGTTTGTGAATCCCTGTTTTTAGCATTGAGTATGGGCTCTGGTAAGCGCTAGGAGTTACTAAAAAGAATTAATGATTCCCAAGTGAAAATGAATCGAGAAAAATATTGATCTCATATGACATATTTATAAGTGATTAAATGAAATTTTGATATTTTGTATACTCATCCAATACTGAAGAACTACCATGCTATATGAGGGAATACAACATGCAAGGATGTTTAGATTTTCCTATCCTAGTAGACCTAATCATCTACCTGATGACCTTAATGAAGAAAGTGTCGTAAGTCTAGGGATCCCAACATGTGATACCCCAAGGCAAATGTTAACAAATGTTATATTGTTATGTATTTTATACATGGTATCTATAAAGAATAAATATAGTAATAATATTAAGAATGAAAAGTTCCATCTATTACTATTATTACTAAGATAAATATTAAATAGTATAATACCTACAAAAATTCCAATTAGGAACTAGCTAAAAGTTCCTAAGTCAAAATATTAAAAGTACTCAGTAAATGAAAAGGGTTAAATCAAGAAATGAAGCATATCTTGGTTTAACTACCCCTTTGACTGAAAATTCTATCTGTAAAGTCCCTATCCCAAGAGAGGCTTAGGGATCTCATCTATCTTTTGGAGTCATTATTCTGCCAAAAAAATTCTTAAGAGAGTTCTTGGAGAACATTTCCTAGAAGGAAAAGAGAGAACTCATCCAGACCTGATATACAAACTATGGCACCCTTACCTTAGGATCTCTAAGCTACTTGCATGTTGGAACCAACTCGGGGGGATCTAGATTGAAACAGGGAACGGTTCTGGGTCATGGTTTGGTGGAACGTGGTACTTCCCAAGTGATTCAATCATCTAATACAGAGGTGAGAATCTACCTATGATTTGTTACTTCTAGTTATTTGAGTGTACAGGTTTCATCCATTAAAGGAGCTTCAATTTACAGTTACGAGGTCCTGGACTTCCTATTACATTTTATAGAATAAATGCTAGCTAAATTAGGTAAATGTTTACTTTATATTTTCTAAACCCTGTGTTCCTTGTTTTATGTCCCATTCTATTAGGGTGTACATTTTAATCTATAACCCTAGGTTGTAATTTAATTCCTGTTTAAGATCATCAAGGGTTTGGTATTTTTAGGTTTTACTTCTGTATTGTATTTTACTGCTGTAATATTTCCTTCCTACAATCTAACATTTATTTCATATTAATTACCTAGCTGATAGTTGGCCTATATACTCTACTGACAGATTGCATATTGTCAACAAAAGCATGATATAATTAAAAAGACCAGTTCAGATCTAAGTTTTAGATCTAGATAAATTATACAAATATAATAATTAGGACCTAGCAAATATTTTATACCTATATATATATATATATATATATATATATATATATATATTAAAAACTATACAATAGAATTATAATTCTAATCTTTCAACACTAAATTTACATCTAAGAACAAATTATACACACCACATACCAGAGATAAGATTTAGAACCAACCAGGACCTTTCAAGGTTTCATTAAATAACCATAGGCTAATAATCAAATCATTCCCATTAAAAAAGATATCATCTTAATATTTTAACAGACCAAGTAATCGAGGCCCTATACATGGTCCACGATTTATAACCACTATACTATCTATATCTACCAAGTATAAACAAGAATATTATTATCAATAATATAAACCCGTGACATGAAGCAAACAAGTCGAACCATCTAAGTATTAAAATCCACATAACAAGACTTTATAATAGAAATCGTATAACATATATAAAAGGTCCAACATAATACAATCTACAACAAACATGTAAAAATAACCAAAGTGTAGTTACAACACTAAACAAGAGATCCCATGATCGAATCCTGTGGACATGCAAATGTCAAAACGCATACCATAATACTCAACAACATTATATAGAATAAACCATAAGCATTTTAACAATATTGTAGAGTCCTACGTTTCATAAAGCCATGCTATACACAGTGTGTATGCAGGTTGTAACAATAAGATAAATTCGCTACAAAGAAGTCATGAAACCCTCACTTTTTGTACACACACTATAAACACGGCCTTGTCCCCATAAATAACCAAACAGTCAAACTAAAACTTTTCAAATGCGTGGAAACCCTGTCAACAAAAAACCCACATCAAGCATTTCCAATGCAGTGTTTTTACACCCACGGCGATATTAATTTCCTTTTACACATAAATAAATAAAACAATAAGTATGCACCCATCCAAGCTATCGCGGCTGCCATGGAGAGTGCTCATGCCATTCACGGCATGGCCCCAAACCATATGCTATCACTATTTACTTTCTTACAACTAAGACAAATAATGGAAGCAAATATACACATACCAACCCTAAAGGCAAATGCCATATAAAACCCAACATAAATAACCACTGAAATCAAATGCAGTATACACTTATAAACAGTCTTATAAAAGCCATAATCGAGTTTACATAGTCAAATTCCATTGGCCATGGCACCATTGCAAGCAATGGTGCTTCGTTGGCCTGTTAATAGAATAAAACACAATTTATAATTTACACACAGAGCCGGTCAAATGTACCAAAGCTCCCATTTTTCATTTCCAACCGTATCATATTAATTACAAACCCAAATCTTTGTAAACCCAGGCCCGAAGGAAAATATAAAACCCCACATTAAACCCAAACCAGCGACGAGATGAAACTCAGTCCGACCCATAAAGCCGAGAGGTGACAAGTGTAGGATTGTTTAATAGGCTTACCGTGAAGATTATGGAATCACCCACAAACTTCTTTCAAAGCTTTGAGCTATGTTTCTCCTCGCTAGCCCTATCACCTACAACCACCAGCAATGAGATGGATGAGAAGTATGGAAATCATGGCTAAGCTACAAACTATCAAACAATGATGTGAAACCCAACAAAGTCTTACCTCTACTATCCTGAAGGTCTCCTTCACCATGTTGCACAGAGGAAGGAAGGGAAAACAAGGAAACCGAGTAATGACCAAACTCCATCATGAGCCAAGCCCTAAGCTTAAGCTGCCACACACTCCAACGCACATTAATGGCACCATTCTATTTCCCATTATCAAAATCCAAACCCAATGTGCTATAGTTTTCATACGTTCCAAATAGAATGCCTACATTTTTCATTGCAAAGTCATAAACCCCTTATGCATGGTATAAAATATATCATATATTTTCCACATCAAGTTAATACAAGGTCGGCATTAACATATGTATCGCTTACCTTAGGTTTCAAACCTTAAGACCATGTTCAAACAAACTCTTTAGGTATTAAGCCTAGGACCATGGCATATGGAATATGCCATGGCATGTTTTATTTAAAAAATCCAAGGTTCGTCCTTTGTTTAACAAAGAGCTATGAACCTGTAAAAGAATAAAACAAAAGTATAAGTTAATTACTTAACGTAAAATGAACCTGTAATACAAATAGGCTAGAGTATTAACAATTGATAGAAATTACACCAAGAATAATAAGTTCCATTAAATTACCGAGTTTGTGTCATGCAATGATAGGTGTGGTATTGACCTTGTTAACACTACAAATCTATAAAGAACAAAAATAAACAATAAGTAGGTGTCACTAGCTGCGAGCGTATGAACAAGTGATCAAGCGTTCATTTTTCCGTAACAAGTTTACCATTGCTATGAACACCTGCATGTAACCAAGTTAAAAGTTTTTTAGTTCAAAAGAATTAAGTAAGCCTGCTAGACAAGTAGATAATTTTACCTCTGAGGCAGTTACATGGGAGAACTAGTCTCGCCACTCCACCCACTTTGGTTCCAGAGACAAAGTTAAGATAGAGCCAAGTATACAATGTAAGTACATGTAAGATAATAATGAAGTACATAATCAAAGCATCTAACATACACAGCAAAGCGTAACCATAAGAATCACATAGTAATCAACATTACAACATCATAAGCACAAACAGTAAACAGAATAATAATCATAACTGAAGTAAGGAAGTAAGACATAAGAACAACTTATGAAAATTCAGTAGTACGATAGAGTACGACACATTCCACAAGTTTAATAATGTCTGGAAAAGGTTGTGTTTAACTAGCCTAATAAAACAAAAAAATATTTACAATTTTTAGGGACATTACAAACATCTCCCCCATACATGGTTTTAAAACCATATGCAAGGCCCTCCTAAAACCATGGGTTTTTTAGGAGGCCTTGCAAATGGTCTTAAAACTATTTGCAACAACCTCCTAAACCATGGGTTGTTTAGGAGGCCTTGCACGTGGTTTTAAAACCATGTTCATGACCAACATTGTTTTTGTGGATACTTCAATTTTATTATTTATTATTATTTTTTTAAGTAGGAACATTACAACATCTCCCCCATATTGTGTTGTTTTTCTGACCAACATTTTTTCAGGCCAATAATTAAATTTTTTATTTTTTTTGTTTTGTTAGGTAGGAACATTACAACATCTCCCCCATATTAGGATGTTTTTGTGGCCGACATTTATTTTGGACGATAATTTTTATTTTTATTTTTTATGACCCATGTTTAAAAGAGGAACGTTACATAATGTTACATGACATTAGAAGATCTCACCCATACTGGGTTGTAGAGCACCTCTCGGCGCAATGAGGAAATTTCTGGGAAATTTAAAAAAATAAAGCCTCCCATGTTTAACGAAGAAATTGAAAAAGGTGAAGAAGCTGAGTCTTGGATGTTAGGAATGAAAAAATATTTCCATATTTACAACTATTCTGATAGATTAAAAGCCTAGATGGCTATTTACAATTTAACCGAAAAAGCTGATATCTGGTGGCAAGACATAAAAAGTGTAAAAAATATTAAGGAGAAGTACTTAACTTGGAGAGTCTATGAGGAAAGAGCTAAGGAATTCTATGAATTAAAATTTGGTCTAATGTCAATGAAAGAGTTAAATAACAAATTTCCAATTCTGTTAAGATATGTAACTTACATAATTGATGAAAAGCCTAAAATACAAAGATTTTTAAGTTGTTTGCCGACTAGCTTCGAAGAGAGGATTGAGTTTGATAACCTAAAGACACTTGAGGAAGCTATGAGAAAAGTTTATTTCTGTTATGAACAGAGTAATAAAAGAGAAAGTTTACCTAATTGGAAGAAAAAGAAGAAAAGTCACTTTGACAAGAAAAGAAGAGGGTTTAAGTCAAATAAGAGTTTTGGGAATAAATCGCAGAATTTCTCTAAGAATAACTATGAGAGAGAATATTTTAAAAACGAAGTACCACACAATAGTACAACACCAAAAGGAAGGGATATGCCTAACAACTTTGTTAAAAATAATGAACATAAGGAACCTGTCAAGTTTTGGGAATGTCAAGGAAGGGGAACTTCAACAACGTACACACTATCTAGGAAGAGGAAACAGTTGGAGTTGTGGAAAATTAAATTCCCAGAATAAATGCAGCTCTGGAGAACAGACAGGCGGACCATCAAAATTCCATGGTGGAAGTGCAAGGTATGATACAAAACCCGTATGTTTCCATGTTGATTGATCCAGGTGCTAGTTTAATTTATATATCTCCTAGAATAGTGGAAAAGTACAGTTTATCTTTCAAAAAGTTTGAAAAATCCTGGCTGGTCCAAATATTTACAGGAACTAAAAGGAAAGTGGTCAGTTATGTTGAAAATTGTAATTTGCTTATGAGTCAATTTAAAACTCAGGTCAAGTTAAATGTGTTACCATTAGGATCTTATGATGTCCTAATAGGTATGGATTGGTTGGAAAGATATAAAGTCATTTTAAATTTCTTTCAAAAAACTTTTACTTGTTTAAATGATCAAGGAGAAAGGATTACAATCACAAAAATACCTAGGAAAATTTATGTTGGACAAATCTCACCCTTACAGATGAAAAAGGTTGTAAAAAAAAGTTGTAAAGTATTTGTTGTACACATATTAAATAATGAACAAATTGGTAAAGAACATAAGCAAGGATTTGAGAATATTTCGATCCTGCGATATTTCTCGGATGTCTTCCCAGAAGAAATTCCAGGATTACCTCCCAAGATAGATCTCGATTTTACAATCAAATTAGTACCAGGAGCAGTACCTAATTCAAAGGCTCCTTATCGAATGAACATTCTAAAACTTAGCGAATTAAAATTACAATTGCAAGAATTAATAGATAAAAACTATGTAAGACCAAGTGTATGCCCTTGGGGAGCACCTGTCCTTTTTGTTAAGAAGAAATACAGGACATTACATCTATGTATAGACTATCATCAACTGAATAAAATGAAAATTAAAAACATATATCCTATGCCCCGCATCGATGATCTGTTTGATCAGATACGAGGAGCGATGATATTTTCAAAAATATACTTTAGATTTGTGTATCATCAAGTTAGAATTAAAAACGAAGACATCTTTAATACTACTTTTATAATTAGATACAGACACTATGAGTTTGTGGTTATGCCCTTTGGGTTAACTAACGCTCCAACAACTTCCATGTGCTTAATGAACAATGTCCTAAGTAAATACTTGGACAAATGTGTAGTCATATTTATATATGACCTATTAATCTATTCTAAAACAAAATAAGAGAATGAAAGACACTAGCATATAATACTACAAGTTTTAAGAGAACATCAACTATATGATAAGTTTAGTAAATGTGAATTTTGTAAAGGTAAGATAAAATATCTAGGGCATGTAATATCTAAAGAAGGGATATCGGTAGACCCAAATAAGATAAAAGCAATAATTGATAAGATAAAATCAATAAGGGAATCAAGTTGTAATCTCTCATTTAAAAAAATAATCTCAAACTTTGTTGTAGGGAGTCTCCTTAACAACTCACCTCGCACCTTGTGAACTTCTTCTCTAAGAAGGCGTCTTTTTTCTTATCTTGTTTCAATTTGTCTCTAGTAATTGCTGGAATCAAATTAATTCTACAAAGAATTCAAATTTTGAGATCTAACACACTTCAAGGAAACACCAATCATTTTGTTCTTTTGTCACCATCATGATTAAAACACTAAATCAATCGGTTCTAGCCTATACTCATCTGCAAAGTGGTTGACTATTACATGTCTTCCTCAGTGATGGGTTTGTTTTGTGGTGTATTAGTTCCTAACTCTCTCCACATATGTGTTGTTTTCTACACATGGACTAATGTGTGTTGTAGGTGAAAGTATCGACATCTATCTCCATCTTCTAAAAAATATATGTTGCAATGTAGTGTTTTTCTTATGATTTTACCCTATAATATGCATGCACACATGATTATCCTTCCCTCAATGGTCTCCTATCTATGATCCGGTGTGTCATGCACCCATTTATTGATGTGAAATGAAAGATGTGTGGAAGACTCGACAATGTTTTTTCATTTTCTACACAACTTTCATCATTTTCAACATCCCTTCTCTATGTATGTTGGTGGATTTCCTCATTTATGGTTTCACCTCTACAACCTTGTGTAGTGCTATGGGAATACCACTCTGTTTATTGGGATTATGTGTTTTTTGTTTAATATTAACACTCTCTTATTTGATTGACATCCGAGTTATATGACGTGTGCATCATGTGATTGAGATGGTGTATTTCCCTTGTCATTCTCTATATCCCTATGTGTGAATCATTCATGCCATCTCCAATGATTTCCATCTATGTGTTCAATCACATTTACAATCCAGACATTATTTTGGCATAATGGTTTCATTCTTTCATACAACATATGCCCATTGTGTGTTACCGCATGGCCCGAAATAAGGATGGACCACTTTTCAGTATTATTTTATTCTTTGGAGTAATGGCCCCATTTTTATGGGACATTTAGAATGGAAGGACGGTTTGATTATAATAATAAAGAGAATAGTATGTAATGAATTGAGGGGAGACTAATAAGAATTGATAGGACTTAAGGAAAAAAATTTACATTAACTTTTTTACTATAATTCAATGGAAATGGGATGGAAAGTTTTTGGGAATTAATCAATGAGCTCTTCGCTCTTTATTTTTTTTATTTGAATTTTATTTCATTCATGGAATAAGAGAGGCAGGGGGTTTGAAGGGATATATCTAGGGTGGCATTTAAATTTTTCCAGACATAGGTGTGGTAATGATAACACCAATGGATGTGATCGACACATTATCATAGGACACAAAAATGGGGAATTTCAACCAACAATACATAAATTACCTTTCATGAAGAAACTTCAATCGAGTGTCGAAGGGTTCAAACATACGCATATTTTGAGAAACAAATATGGGTGCGACCAACATTTCAACAAGGACACAACGAATTAAACAGTATTGCATGGTCATGCAGTTTACAAAAAAAACTAAACTTCATGACACAACTCAATTTCACCATGATGACACTTCCCGTGAAAGGAGTGAAGACCAAATAACAATGGAAATGGTAAAAATGAATATGGATGTGAAGAGCATGTCACATCAGAAACGATGGTGAAGAAAAAATGACAAAGAGATAAGATTAATATATTTTCCACTATCGTTATGTTCTAACCCTTCCAAATGATGTTGATGTTGAGTATCAACACCTCTCAAATAAACAAAAAAAAATATTTTTCTCTTTCTACAAGATGATTGATAAATATCTAATATTAATATGTATTTGATCTATTTTAGCCAAGATCACCGTGTATTCTCCCAATTTTTAATTGAGATTGTCGTTCTATAGGATTAGACTCATCTCCATGCACAATTAACCAAACATTGTACTCTTCATTTAATTTTTTCAAATTGAATTTACAATTTACATAATTATCCCCTTTATTTTCTTCATTTAAACAAGAATCTGACAAGTTATTAGGAATCTTTGGGAAGCACAATAGAAAATACTAGCAACTTCAATTACTCAACAATTTTCTCAAATCTAGTGCTCAAATTACCTCCAAATAATTTTATATTTAAGGTTTTATTTGTACTCACTTATGGTGTTTCAAGAGTGTTCAGTCCTCAATAATGATTTTATGATCTAAGAGTGGTTAATGTTTACTTTTCCTTTGGTGGAGCTAAAATAATATATGCATAGGATCAAGTATCTTTTAAGTCAAATGGATTTCTTAATTGGTGTGCTATTTCAATTCTAATAAATAACTTACACCGACAATAGAAACCTCACGCCTCTAGCAACTCGACTCCCCTCACTTTAGCAAGTGCCTTCCTTAAACCACAATGCTTCAAATCATTGGGATGGCAGTGGATTATTCAACAATTTGAAAGGGTGTCCTTAATTATTTGACACACCAACTCAATCTATGCAGTTCAATTCCCTTTCAATTGCAATAATTTCAAATATTTAATATATAATGCTAGCAATTTCAAATTATTTGAACATGCTCATCAATAATGATCTAATTCTAAACAAAATATTAAGAACATGAGATTGGATGGAGAATCACAATCGTATAGCTCCTCTATTAGATTGGTCATATATGGGAGAGATAAATTTATCACTACTTTGATTGATGATGATTGCATACATTTACAAGTGGAATGATAAAGTAACTATCATAACCAACCAAAAATTTCTTATATTGGATATCTAACTATCATCCAATAATTCGTTTATACATTGTTTCTAACTATTTTTCCTTAGTGACAAATTAGAAAGACATAAAATATCATCAATCAGATTTCAATCTTATTTGATTATACAATTTCGTGATGGGAAGAATAAATGCAAAGTCAAGTGTGAGATAAACACATTTCCTTTTGCTTGGATTTTTCAATGTATTTTCCAGTTTATTGTCAATGCTTCTTAATGAGCCTTTACTCAAACAATTTAAGGGAAAATGAGGAAGGAGAACCCATACATGGAAAATTTAGGGAACATCAAGATCAGGAGAAAAATATAGAGTCCAATGATCAAGACATAATCGACAAGATAAGCTTCATATACAACTCCATCAACAATAAAACCAACTGAAGAATCAACTATATCTTCTACTAGTGGGTCTCTAACATGTAGGGATGTTGGTTATGGATGAATAGGAACTGCGAAACACATTTTCAAGTCATAAAATACCATTGATTAGATTTCAATCATAATTTGACAATACAATTTAGTGATAGGAGGAATCTAGTGCAATGTCAAATGTGCAATAAACACATTTACAAGTCATAAACTATATTCGATTAGATTTGATTCTTAATTTGATTTATAGGAGGAATCAAATTAAAATAAGTTAGTTGTGATAAAGTAAGTAGGGTTAGGTAAGTGAAAAGTTAATTATTGATCTTTTACTTAGTTATTTTGATCATTCACTCATTGTGACAAGAGGCACTTTATGCATCCCGGTATGAGGGAGAAGTGTAATTATGTGCTCAATGTGGAGTTGACATGTGGAACTTTAATAAAGTAATAAAATATCAAGTAGATACAATTTTTACAATGTTGACCCTATGTAAAGGTCAAAACCAAAATCAGGGGGATATGTAATTCCATGCTTAATTTTGGCACATGGAACTTTAATAAAATAATAAAATATTAATAAAATAATTTTTTTACAATGTCAACCCTAATATAAAGTTAAAAACCAAAGAGATATATATTCCAATTAATTAAAATTAAAAATTAATCAAACTTGTCACACTTCTTGCTATGCTATGTGGAAGTTGAGCCATGATCAAAACAAAGATTTACATAGGATGGATTTGAGCACATACAAGAGATAAATTTACATATTAAACCTGTATAGGTCTATCTTAGCTCCAAACTTTCCAAGAACCAAGAGAGATCAAATCCCTTGAGGTGCAATATTTTCCTCAATTTTTGCATTGTAAAAAAAAATCACCTCAAGGGATTTTATCCCCCTTGGCCCTAGATAGAACCAAAGATAAGATGGATCTGTATTGGTATAATCAAATTAACTATCATAATTGGGTCACATTGTTTTCATTATCATTGGCATAGATATTTTGAATTGTATATTCTCACTTAATTGTTAAATTTGCATTTGATTACTCTTATCACTCAACAATACAATCAAATTAACTCAAATAGAAGACACAACTACCTCCATTACCATCAATATAGAGATTTTTTATTTTATATTCTGACTTGATTATTAACTTTGAAACTAATAACACTGATCAATCAACAATACAATCAAGTTACATCAAACAAATGACTCAACTACCTCTATTTTTTTTTAACAAAAACTAGAGAAATATTTATATATAAAAAAGCTAAGGACATCCATCCTTACAAAAAGTTGCCACAGTATCAAACTGTTCTGAAGAAACGAAACTAATATAACTACACTAATAACTAAACTAAATATGCCTCTTGGATGATATTTTGAAATAAATTATACCCATTGTAGGGTATAGTCTTGAAAAATGACTATTTAACAAAATATTAAAAAAAACATCTTAGAGGCAAGTTGAAATAAAATATTTTTTCTTTCCTTCTAACCCACAAACCGACTGAACTACCAATGTTTCTTTCATTGGATGGTCTTCGTGGGTTGGAGTTTCTTGACAGTGACTGCATTGGTTCATACTTGTAAATTTCTGAACTTCTTTTATGATATCCATTGTTCCCATGATCTCATGGAGGTCACAATGATTATCATTGATTCTTGACTCATGGAAACCCATTTGTTTTTCCAAATACTTAACATCTTCAGTTGCAACCCTGCTTTCCTTAACGTCGGTGCCTACCAATTCATAGATCCATCGTAGGTGGATTTTAATTTCTGACACAGTTGCTTTGATTTCATTTATGTACGCATTTCTTTGGTTGTTCTCCATTGAAACCTGGGCAGTTTTTAGACCCAAAAGGATATTAAAGACATACACAAGGTCTTGTAAAGGACCAACACAAATAGTCTTAATGCCGTGGGAACCTATTGTATGAGGCTAGAACGGTAAGGATTTCTCTCAATGCCAAGAAACAGAAGGTAACACCTTGAATTCTTCACCCTAGGAGCTGATAAAGAACAATAAGGGAGACTGCGTAGGTTCCAATGAAATATCCTTTCCACGGAATAAACCTTCAGACGAGAGTCTCAGTTATTCTTTCGAAGAACTAAGACCAGGAATGAACAACTTGTAGAGTGCCTATGTATCACATAAGAATGCAGGAGGAAGGAGGGAGGTATTCATCCCTCTCCACGTTTCCATGAAGCATGCCAACAATCCTTTCTTAGCCTGAGGAACCTAGAGGTAAGGACGCCTCTTTTATTCCTTCACGTGATCATAGGTTCCATGAAGCCAATGATGTCGCGTCATTATACACTTGTACTTTGGATGCCAACGGCATGAACAAAGGGTAAGTTTATAGTAGGGACAAACCATGAACCCCAAACTATATTTTGTTCTAGGGAACATGATTATGATAAGTGGGTTGACCCTTAATAGAGACTACACCCAATTTTTTTTAATTCCTTGATTTCACAACTTGTCTACAGTAGAATTATTACCTCTGAGGGCGTGGAAGTAAGTGCCATGAAGATATGGATTGATGCGACGAATGCGATCATATATTATTCTGCAGTTGGAGGCGCCATACTTGTAGTCCATTCTCATTTTTTGGATAACCTTCTTAGAGTCTCCAAAGAGTATAAGTTTAGTGATGGTATTCCACCCTGCCAATTCTAGGCCTAGGAAAAGCGAGAGTCATTTCGCTTAGTTATTGGATTTATGTCATATTCCCCAGGCAAAAGAGTGACTGTGTTTTCTTTGTGATCAAATATTATCCCACCCGCACCTACCTCCGCAAACTCAATTACCTCTATTACTATCAACATAAAGAATGTATTTCACTTGAGTTGGGAGCATAATTTTATGGTTTTAAGTGTTGCATCGACTTAGAGCTAAGTTAGTTTGTATTCTTATCTCTGTTAATGAATACAATCATTAATTAAAATAATTTTTTAATTGAAAAATACCTTAAGAAAAAATTTACAACTCTATTCAAATAAAGGATTCGAACTCAATCTCCACTTAAACATTTAATAAAAAATTGTTTTTTTCTTAACTAATTTTTTCTCCATTTTATGAACTCTTATTATGAGGTCCAAAATAAAAATCAATTCTTGGTGAAATTTAGTCAGAGTTTCAATTATGTAAACTAATGTAGGTGATAGAAATTGGATTTAAATCCTTTTTAATTAAGAAGAAGTAATCTAACAAATCTTAAGGTATAAATATATCTTAAACCCTAACATTTTAAGTCCTAAGATTCTAATTTTATATTTTCAATCCAAAGGGAGTGATTCAATATATCTACCACTCCTTTATATAACATCCTGTCGTAGCAGATCTCCTGATAGGCCATCCATAATGTGCATATATATATTTGGGGTGATGTACCCTTTTTATCTGGCAATAAGAATTGGAATATTTTGGAATTGGATAAGAGGTGTGTGATTAAATTATCTTTTAATTCATGGATAGAATTCAAAGCTTATATAATATTCGTCATTGTGTAAATAAATCTAGGGATCACAGTTATTTTTTTATCGTCCTCGCATTTTACTAATCCATACATTATTCATTATAGAATGTAAGTGGTTTCTTCCATTACCTCATCCTTCTAAGCCACATTTCTGAGTTGTTAATGCCAATGTGTAGGTTAAGAGGATGATTTATGGCATCAAACCTTTCGACTATTGACAGTCTCGGTGGTAGTATATGTAATATTTAAGGTTTAATATTGAAGTTCGCAATGAAAAGAAATGAAGCATTAACACCCTTTGATGGATTCTATTAGATGAAAAATTCACTAATATGTACTGCTCTATTTTATTTTTAATTTGCATGTACATATTAACTAATATGAACATGCATGTCTCTCATTTAATGGAGGGTTCTCAATGTGTATATCGGTTTTCTAATTTTATATGGATTTTTACTGAATTATATGATAGAGACATTTAGTTCCAAAAAAACATCCCAAGATTTTTGAAATAAACTTAAAATATGGAAAACATCATAACAATAAAATTAGTTTACTTAGCTGAAATTATTTATGAAATACTCTACTCTAAAATTATTATATGTAATATAGTATAATTTAATTTATATGTTGTATTTTTACTTAATTTTGTATGGATCTTAAGTTTTCAAACATCCAACATTTATCAATTTTTTAAATCATAAAAATATTTAAGTTTTGGGATTACGATATATACATTTAATGCATAATTAAATAGCTAGGATTTTTTTAGTCATTCCCACGCAAATAGAGAGATTAAGTACTAATGAATTTAAAGGAAGAAATTTGTATAAACAATGGATGACAAGCCTACACATTATTTTGGAACAATTCCTTGGAATAAGAAAAAGACTTGAATACACTTAAGACTTGTTTATCAGCATCTTATATGTATAATCCCTTTTGTTTGTTGGGAATTTCAAGGGTGTCTATTAGACTATATGGCAATCAAAATGTGGAGAGGTAAATATGTTTCCTTTCTATTCATTTAACTACATTGTTTGATGATTTTAGTGTGAAGGGAAAATAAAAACAATGAATGCTTTGCTGCTATGTGTTTAATATGAAAAACATGAATTTCCACTACTAGTCTCTCTCTAGTAAATTTTTTTTATTAGCATTACTTTAAATTTGCAAATAATTTTGATACTAAATAGATTAGCCCATTAAAACTTATACACCTTCAATCCATAGAATAATTCAAAAACCAATAAAAATTACCTTGGAAAACATTTAATCACCACATAATGACTTAACATTTACAAATACTAATCACATCAAAGCTTCATACAAATTAAATATAAGGTCACAATGGAGCCCATAAAGGTTAGGGTACTTTGTTACATTCTAGAAGAAGAGTGTAAGTAACCTAAGTTTTAGGAGCTTTAATTTTGAAGTGTCTTAAATTTTAGAAAAAGTATCTATCTTGTTATGTCCCCGCTCGAGGGGATATATATGAATCGGTCAAGGTGATTAGTTGAAGTAATTTGTTGCAACTTTAACAAAATTATATAATTTTTGCTATAGTTTGTATTAATTTTTTTGGGGGAATTATTTGAATATTGATTTGTCTTGCTTTTTATTGGTTGATATAGGTGACGTAGGCGTGGGACTTTGTGCCCCAAGACCCGGCGGCAGGCTAACTTCAGCAGCATTAACTCAGTCAGGCTCTGAATTGATGGATGGTTCGGAGATATATGACATGTTGTATCCAAATTCAAAGCAGACCCATTCATGCGAATCGAGAAGTTCGTTGCTATGTGAGGGCAGTGCAGGCATCATATACTCAAAACCATTGTATTCAAATACTTCACAGGTTTTAGCTTGAGAATCTAGAAACTCTTTGGTGGAGAGAAATTCAAACCACCAAGCCGAGTTGACGAGATTGATGGTATCATTCCACTCCATTTCATATTGATCTCCAATCGATCTGATTTCAGCCAACTCTTCATCGTCCATGGCTACATGCCAAGATTTATACTACTGATCTGTTGATAAATCGATGATACTTTGGAGGGGTGGTGAGCAGGAGTTTGATGAACCTGTTGCAATTTGCCACGGGGATGAAGACCTGGTTGATTCGGCCATAAAAAGATCATGATCCGAATAGGATTCGGTCGATGGCTGAGGGGAGAATTGGGATGAACTTGGTGAAAAATCCATGGGTGGCAAAGAAAGAAGGAAACTATTAGACCATGAAGCTGGACTGGAGAGAAAAATTTTAGTGTCAGGGTACACTTGTTCTTGCTGCATGGATAATCTGAAGCTGATAGACCTTTGATCTTGTTGTATTTCAGAAAAAATGAAGGAGTTTCCGGCCTGTGGAAGGGATGCTTGAATATGGCTTTCCAAACTACTAGGTTTTTGTATCTCCCTACTATTTCCTTGTTCAAATTTATCGGTGGAGCTGAGTGGAGTGACATCGTTGCTTCTGAGGGGTCTAGAGAAAATGAGACAATCATTTGTAGGGTAAGTGAAGTTTAGCCATTCCTCTAGGCATACCTAGCATAGAAGATGACTACAAGCAGTGATAGTTTTGGCCTCATTTGCTCTACTAACTCCTGGCTTGATGATGCAGGCATGGCATCTATTGTTTGCTTGGAATAATTTAACATTATTCCTTCCGGGCTTCTTTTTTTCAGCTTCTTTAGAGGGGTAGCTGCTAGCTGCGTTGGTCTTTGTAGTTGGATTTGATCCCATGGAAGCTCTATTAAATTTGAGGGCCATAACTATTTCTCTCCTTGCTTCTGCCATGTCTAGCAGACGTTCCTGGTAAGGTCTACTAGTGTGAAGCCTCCTCTTTACCTGCTTCTTAGTTCGTGGCTATTGCTCTTTGTCATTACCAATTCCACCATTCCTGCAAGCTTTCTTTCCTTCGTTTATAGTAGTTTCTTGCCCATTATTTATATTGGATGCTCTCAAGCCAATCTGACTATCTGAATCTAAATGAAATGGCCCATTTGGGTTCTCCTCATGTAAGGACTCATGAGGCATTCCCTTCTCAAGGTGTAAAACAGAATTAGGGTTTTCACCATTCATCTCCTGATCGAGAATGGTTTGCAGATCAGTCCTTTTGGCAGATGCATGGTTTCTAGTAGAGGTGAGCTGATTCACCAAGCTACGAATATATGCACCAGATAGATGGGGTTCTTCTTTTATAAGCCGATCTGCCCCTACTTTGCTCCCAACTTCCCTTTGCTTGGAACGACTCATCCTCCTCGTTCAATTGAATTTCGAATGAATGCCGATTCACCAAAATCAGATGGAAAATTCTCCAAATAAATCTCGCAAAACCCTAAGCATATATATATTAAATAGATATATAACCCTAAAATCCTCTAACAATATTTTCAGTATTTGCAGGAACCATTATCATCTCACAATTGGCAATGGCGAATGAGTGAGTAGATGAAATCATGTAACTATACAATTCCATCGACAATAACCTTATATCAGTGAATTATCATGAGGGTTGTGAATGCCCATTACTAAGATTAGATAAGAAATGCAGTGATTCAGATCTCATCAACGTCATTTGATCAGCAAAAACAAACAGCAGTGATAAAAGTGCAGAATGCTCCCTACGTCATGATCTGACATGAGAATCTCCGTAACTGTAGAATTTACCCAATTTGGCAAACCTAAATTTCTAATCAATCAAACTTCATCGGTTGAAACTACCACAATCGGAAATTTGTTGGTACAATGTTTTCTGCTCCGATGATAGAAATGCTCCATGCCTCTCCCTCTCCCTCTCGTATTGCATATCGTTACTATTAAGCCCGGCAGAAAACTTGGGTATGGCTTTAAACTATGTGGAGCTGTAGAAAACCCAATTCAAGCACGTCATTTAATGGTTGTCGGCATAATGCATGGACTAATACCCTTTATAGTGTTTTATTGGATCTAGGTCAAAGTTGAAGGTTTTTTAACATTTAGATAACAAGTTGGCAGGTCATATGTCTGAGCATTTAAATTGCTCAATCAGTGATGGGCAATCTGTCCAAATATTGGTAAAATTTTCAAGTAACTATTATAAAATGAATGAAAATGTTTATAGCATTTGATAAAATTGTTCAACCCTCATTTTTTTAACAGTGGAAGTACAAATAATAATCAAACAGATGATAGAGATGGAAATTCTCAAATAAAAAACAAGCTGGCAAATCGAAGTCCTCATTATCCCAGACCAAACATAGATATATATTAAAAAAAAGAAAGTCCTCAAACTATTTGAAGCCAAATTTATGCATTTAAATTGTTTGAGGTAAGATTTAAAACCCATTTCAAAGGCTTCAAGTGGTTTTTTTGGAGCCAAATTTATGCATTTAAATTGTTCGAGGTCAGATTTAAAACCCATTTCAAAGGCTTCAAGTGGTTTTTTTGGGAAGCAAATAATGAAAAATTGGTGGGGTAGGGGGAAGGATTCAAATTTGAATCCTTCAGAGCCCTTCAAAGGCCATTTTACCCTTCATAGAAGGTCAAAAAAAAATTTACCATGCAAAAAAAAATTGGTTTAATTTCCAGCCCATCAATAATGAAATTGAGTAAGACTTGCTAAATTTGCAACAGAAATGATTTAGTGAATTGTGGAGGAGTCTAGACTTAGAGTCTGCCCAGTGCCCTCAAATAATCAGATCATGGATAAGGATCTGGGTCCCAATGGGCACAGACCACAGTGGGCCACTGTGCTGCCAGTGTCAAGTTCAACTCGATGAGTTGGGACTGTGACTCGGTATTTGATGTTCACTGTTAAAGCATTTAATGGCATTTTATTGCATTATGGATTCACCAACTTCATTAAATATTAAATCTTGCTATGAGAAAATTCCAGCCTGCCAACTTGGTTTTCCATTTGGCATATTCTTGTTCATCGAGTCACTTGTTATCACAACTTACAAGTCACTTGAGTATTTGAGTATATGATGTGAAATTAAATGCTCATATGAGTCATATTTATGGATGGTGAATTGATTTGACATCCCTCCATTGTGAAGGATCCGTAAGGAAAAAAATAATGGTGTTTTTTGGGTTACAACTTACAAGTTGTAATTTACAATGCATTGAGCAGTCTTTGTCGAATTCGAACCTAACCTGGTCCAATGGGTCTATAAGTTGATAGACCAGGGTTTCACCTAGTTCCAGACATTTCTATCACTACCACAGGACTAGGATGACAAATATTTGGTAGCATGCTAAAAACACATCGCCTTTTGTTTGTGTTCATGAATCATATCCTATACTAGTTAGTCCAGTATTCCAAGATTTATTCCAATTTCAATTCCTCGGACTAGGGTCAGAATCATTTGAATCAACATTCCCAGTCTCGCACGGTCCACCTAGGTTGCTTAGTCTTCCTATCTCATCGGAGGAAGAGGGTTAGGTAGCAAAGAAAAAGGAAACTGGAACGGAGTGCCAACCAGAGAGAAGGTTTGTATAATATGCATATAGTAAGCTCTAAAAGAAATGAAATAATTTGTCATATACCCAACTTGAGATTATCATTACTTAATTTTTTGGGATGCTTACACAGTAACTCCTCCGCCCGAGTTGATTATGAGGGTGTCGGCAATGGATATGATTTGGAGAGGCTCGTTCCCATCATTATACCACCAATGGGATGCTCCTGCAAATATTTCTATTACGTATCCCCTCATCACTCGCCTCACCTTTTGACTTGAGTCCTCTTCTTCTTCTTCCTCTTCCTCCCATGGTCTCTCTGATCTGCACCCTGAGCGCCCTCGAAACAAAAAATTATCTTTGAAAGTCTCTGGACTCCTCGCAAAAACTATACCCAATTTTTCCTCACATGTACAGATATATCTATGCTATGTAGAAGCAATTATAAAATGATTTTTTTGTAATCATGTGAAATACATAAACATGCATTCGCCTAACTTGAGCAAGGTAAACCAACTCAGGAGCGTCGAAATATTGGGGAATTGAGATGGTGTTGCTTTCAATTCTCTTTTGTAGAAGGAAACATCTACGCATTCTAATTCTTCATTTCTTTTGTGGTGCACAACTCCAAGGTTCCACCTATGTCACATGTAGGAACAAAAGAAGCAAAGGTAGAACATTGGGTAGGCTAGATTGAGCTTCCCTGAACTTAAATAGATTGGAGAAGTCTCTGGGAGAAAAAACCATTATCCTGGGTTTACAAGTATAGAATAGTCAGAGTTTAGGACTCATACTCTCAACTCTCCAATTTCATGTTTCAGTGTCTCCCTAATTTCTATTTCATCAGGAAGATTTTGCAGAGCTAAGATGTTGACTTGGTTGTTGTGAATTTACAGGTATGTACAAAATTTTGTACTTGTGTTACATTTTATATATGGAGAAATGTTAAATGTGTTGCTTGTTGGAGTTCCTTCTTGTGTTATAAATACAAGGGTTTAAAACTTCTCCATCCAAAAATTTGTTTGAAATTTGTAATGTATTGTGCGACCGCACATCCGCCATACTAAGTCTCGAATACTCAATAGATCTAACCTTAGAAAACCCAGTATATAAGTGAAATCAGAACCAAAATAATGTATACTTTTCATAGGCTAGGACCACAACTTCAATTGGGAAGAGGAGCAAGCGAAAAGAGACTGGTATTTGAGTTCCAAATATGTCAATGCTCTTTATTTTCAGTGAATTGTAAACATTAGGTTGAAAGAAAGAAAAATAATTGAATACAAAATTTTGAATTATTCCAATTTCCTTAATGAAATCCAAAGGTTGAAAGGATAAAATATTTAACAACTAACATTGTAAATGTTGTAGACTTCGACCCCTCTATTTTCCTATCAGCCTTCTAATAATGGAAACAAGAAGAAAAAATTGTCCACCAATATATCTAAACAAGGGAATCCTTGACGGACGTTCATGAATGAGGGACTCAAAGTGCATTGAACTAGCAAAGAACATGGTTTTAACAGCCTCGCTGTCGCAAACCTCCCAAACGTGTGTTTATGATTCGCCTTCCTTGTTGACTTTGGTAGACACTAGACACCCAACTTGTAGTGATATTTGTTGGAGAATTTTAAGTTCTTCCTTGTAGTGAACTAATAAATACTTAACCTTTCTAATAGGGCTGATAAAATCGATATAGATTGGAGGGACTATCCATAATCCACCTAAAATTGGGGCTTTTGTTTGATCGCTTCGAATTGGGTGATAAACTCTATATACATTGGAGAGACTATCCATAATTGACCTAAAATTGAGGCTTTTGTTTTATCACTTTGAATTGAGCATTTGGGGAGGACATGATTCATACCTGCTTAATTTAGGGTTGATAAAAACAATTGCTACCTAAAAGAATTAGGTGTTACATTGTGGGGTTTTTCTTTTAGGTAGGCCCAATCGCACTTGACCAATAGAGCCGCCATCAAGTGCAATCAGTCTTCCATTCAAAGGTCCTTCCAAATTCCAATGCCTTATTTTATCAGCGACCTAACGACCAAATTTTTCACCGACCTGACAGATTTGTCCCTTATCTATGTTCAATAAACTATATGCTCCAAGGACTAGGAGAATAGACACTTCTTTATATATGTATGGACTTGCATTAGCTAAAACAATGATAATGTTGTATCTGTGCACGTGTCTTCATATTTGTATGAGATCTTGCTCCATGACATGAATGGAAGAAGATGCCCCAACGGTTGCCAATGTGAATCGTTTGAGGGCCATAGAGATGTGAATTATAGGTTTCCACACAATAATTAAGTGTGTATTATAGTCATCTCTTGTGGGCTCTAGGAGTTTCTCCTAAAACATTTAGGTGGTGGCAATTCTTTTCTTTATATTTCTGATTTACAATTATTTTGTGTGCATCTGAAAACCATAAACCATAATAGAACAAAACAAAATTAAAATTAAAAGTTTAAAATACTTGATATTTGTTGGAGAATTTGAAGTGTTTCGGCAAATTAGCTAGGATAAGATGTCCATATTGGAGAGACTTGGAAATGATTTTTCTATTTTTTTTTAATTTCTAGGATATTTATATAATTAAGGGTATAGAAGATATTTACTTTTATGAGGATAAATCCTACATTAGGGAGGCCACATGGACAAGAACCTGTAATGTATTCATTGGATGTAAACCATTTCAATTTGTATTGACTTTGGTTCTTTCTTTGTGCTACTTCCCTTACTATATTCTACATACTCACCTACTCTTACTCTTTCTTATGGCATGGATAGATAGATTTGTTTATGAATAGTTCATGAATGGATAGACTGAACCATTATAGGCACTACCAACATTCCAACTCAATTTCATTACATTATAGGAACTACAGGCACAAAAAGCAATATATGGGGAGAGGAGAGTTTTCTATTACATAGGTAAGATAACATGTTTTTCATGGTTCATTTCACCTAGAGGGGTATATCTCCCTCTTACTATTGTGACTAGTCTTAATCACTATTCATTTGGGGTACTCACTTATGGCTTAGAAATGATTTTCTTTTCATTTCCAATTTCCAATAAGTTTGTGTACATTTGACCATTAACTATAAATCATAATAGGAAAAAAAAATTAAAAAAAAAGTTCAACTTGGAATGTGAAATTAATCAAAGAGATGAATTGCTAAAAAAACGTTTTTTTACCATAATTGACCTCATTTAGATTCTTAAAAAAGATGCTCCTCTTCAATTATTGTAGTGTTCTTTAATGAAATCCAAATTAAATTTTATTATAAAAAGCAATACAATATTAAGTTGTAGATCTTAATCTTAAAGTTTTAATTTTTATTAGAATTATGTCTTTTAGGTTATACTAGAGTAAATGAGATATGTTAATTTCTGTTGTTTTTTCACATTAAATATTTCCTAGGTTACGTCCAATAACTCACTAATTATTAAAACATTATCTTAATTATTCTTTTATATAAAAAATTGTAGTATTTCTAGGTTAGAGTTAGATATTACATTTAGTTTTATAGTTTATAAAAAATAGGTTAAGACAATTTATTCATTAAGAAAAATATTTAATGTTAATAAATTTAAATTTTTTTTTATTCTATTCTAAGTTTAGAATCATTGTAGCAATTCACCATGTTTGTTTTAATCACAACTTAAAATTCCTTATTATCTAGCTTAACATTTTTAGGGTTTGGATTTGGTCTTAGTTATATAGTCAACATTATCAATTTCCTAGTTTTCTCTTGAAATGTGTATTGATGATGAATCTTGATAAAGGTTTGTAATGTTGACATATCAAATGGAGTCTACAATTACCTTGGATAACACTCCTCAAACCTATCAACCTAGAATTTAAGAGAAGAGATTGTAAATATGTTTTTTTGTCAAAATGACATTTTTGAATCATGTAAGGTTCACAAAGAGATTACAATATATAATAGTCCTTGATTTTTGTCTAACCTTTTCACATAAATATAAGATGGAATTTTGAAAAGATAATTGTGGAAGCCCTCTCAAACTTCTTCTTGTGTGATATTTAGATACTAGTAAGATCCACATTAAAGTTTGAAGGATACTTTTTCAATGTGTTTGAATAATAATTATATGCACTCAGTTTTGAAAACAGAAATGGGAATCCCTATCAATCCCTCTCATTTGACATCTAGATGTTAGTAGACTCAAGACTAAAGTTTGAAGGATAAATTTTCAAGTGTTCTAATACTTAGGTTTATTATAGTGAAGATGATTCTTAGGGATTAGTTGGAGTTTGAAATTGAATCGCTAGTTACTCATGAACTAGGTCCATATGGAAAAATATATCAATTAGCATTGTGATGGTATTTGTAACTTTTTTTTTGTTGTTAATGGAAATGTGGATTGAAAAAAACTTATGTTTTTATTTTGAAAGATAATAATCCAATGATTTTAATAGCATGTAGAAAAGTTCATTTTAAAACATGTAAGCTAAAATGTCATGGAAAATTTATTCTTCTAATTTTTTTTACTTTTATGTTGTTTCTTTAAACCATTGTTTATGGTAATCATCAAGTGGTCACAACAAGTATCAACAATTTTAAATCATATTTTTAGTTTTTGTTATTAATGTTAGGAATCTCATGCCTGATCTCTTTTGGCCTTGTAACATAGCACTTCTAGTAGTATAGCTCTTCTCAAAACAATTCTAGACACAAATAAGCTTTAGTACCCCATGAGGCTACTTTCATCCCCAATTTCATATTATTCATTCAAATAAGGTAGTGAGTAGTTCTCAACTACTCTAATAACTTTCACATGATAGGAAACAAACATTTCCAGTCACAAAATAAATAGGCCAAAGAACAATGCAATACAAGAAACCAATACTCCTAAGGGTTATCACTATGTTCACATTAACAAAAAAAGTGCACCAATCTCTTTCTAAATGAGCTTTGTTCCAATATCTTTCTACATGTTCTTCATTCTCAACCTTTATTCTAGTCTCTCCTCCTCTATACTAACTCTTGACTAATCCCCCATAAAAAGAATTTGGACGTGATAAATCATCATGTACATGGTTTACCTTACTAATTCCATGTAAATGTTGAATCACTTGCGATTTCTTCTTAAATTGTCATTTTTTTCTATACACAACTTTTAATAAATAATGAAATTTTATTGTCCACTTACATTTTCAAATGAAAAGAATAAATTATTTTTACATGTCAACATTGAAGGGTTCAATTTCTCACAGCCCTTCAAAGTGAAATGGGACCCTACCCTTCAAATTTGATCCCTGGTAGGGGGAGATGGAAATCTGCGATTCTATTGAAGCAGTGCTGCACGCAGATTTGGAATAAACACCAGCAGAATTCATATTGATAGTACCTGCATGCATGTCTGATGGTCCAATCTACGTTTACCGCGGCTGGTGGCTTTAAAGTGAGAAAAATAAATTGGTTTTTAATTGCAATGATTTCCTGAATCCCGAGGAGAGTCTGATTGTCTGTCACCGTCCAACCTCAGTTCTTTCTTGTCTCTCTCACGTGGTGTCTGGCCATTTGTCATCTTTATCTTTCCCATCTTCTGCAGTTGGATCAGACTTTTTCTGAAGGCGGCTATGTTTATTGGTCGTTTACAAGGCGGTTGTTGCTGGCATACTTGTGTGCATATCATGCAGCGATATCAAACGAATGAATAAATTTTGAATTCCACCCCGACCGCACACGAAACCAACCAGAGACCAGATAAATCGGTAGCACTGATTTTGTTTACACTGTTTCAACTCATAAATCATTATAGAGAGCTACGCAGATCTTTAAAAATAACTATAATTCTAAGTCAACTTGTGATATAACTCTGCTACCTCATTTTCGAGAACCATACATAAATTAGCATAATTTGTGTTTTCACTTTATCCTTCATGCTTTGAAACAGTTTAAACATTGTAAGACTGTGATATAACTCTGTTACCTCATTTTCTAGAACCATACATAAATTAGCATAATTTATGTCTTCACTTTATCCTACTGCTTTGAAATAGGTATAAAGTAAAAATAAAATAAAAAATAAAAAAACATTCTTTACTTCAAAATTGGGAAGCCCCTTTGCCGATTTCCCTGTATGCACTAAAATGCAAATTTGGATGTGCTGACAAATAATTGGAACCATACTTTTTTTTATGTTTCTGTTCCTACATTGAGATTAATTAATCAGGTTTTCTATTTTATTTGAGAATGCATGTAAATTATGTGTAACATTGAGATTAATTAATTATATTTTCTATTTCATTTGAGAATGCATATAAACTATATACATTATATATATATATGAAAAATAAAAGTATTGAACAGTGTTATGGATAGATAGTTACATAAATATATATTATATCAGTACTGAAACAGTATTATGGATAGATATTTAAGTCTATTTTACATAAATATATTATATCATGTATGATTATGTAAGAGGAAATTTTTTCATTCCCTATAAACTAGAAACAACTACATTAATTTTATTAATGTGTTCCATTAAGGAATTTTGGCACATAGTATAGGAAAAAACATTAATATAAAAAGCATGTGCCTAATTTAAGCTTAGCCTATTCACACACATTACATTAATAAAATTGAGCCCATAAGCATATCTCCAAAATAATAATAAATTAATATGGTACAATTAATTATTATACAATTTTTTATTATAATTAATATTTTAATTGATTATAATATAATAATTAATTAATTATTTAAATATTATTATTAAATAAATACTATTAATTATAATCAAATCCAATTATAAATACATTATTAATTAATTAATTGATTATAATATAATAATTATTTATTTATTAAAATATTATTATTAAATAAATACTAGAATAGAATTAGAATAGAATTAAAAAAATTTAACCTTGCAATTAGAATAGAATTAAAAAAATTTAACCTTGCAAACCCTAGCCTCCGCAGCCCACCCTAGACTTTTTACCTGGTTCCAGTATTTATCAAGGACTCTCACTCTCTCCACATTTGACACTGTCTTGATGATGGATCCTGATATGGATCCGAAACGTCGACTTGGTCCTTTAGATACTGTGGTTTCTCTGACAACAACATCAATAACTAACCACCACAGAAATGTAGCAACAGAAAATAAATACTATTAATTATAATCAAATCCAATTATAAATACATTATTAATTAATTAATTAATGTGTCACAATAATATTATATATCATAACACTTAGGGTTATATCATAATGCAAAGGAGACATAATCATTACATTACTTTATATATTGTCATAAGTTAGCCCCAAGGGTTAGCTCAATTGGTAAGACATGCTCACACTCTCTCGGTTTGCGGAGAGGTCACGGGTTCGAGCCTTGAGTCCTTTTAGGGTTAGGCCTTCTGCCAGGATAAACTACCTCTACCATCCACTAATGTGGGGAAGTATTGCCCAAAAAACATTTGAGATATATGATAACAAAAAATTGTATTTATGTTTTAAAATAAAAAGATAAATTTTAAATAAAAATTATTATTTAATAATTACTTAATATTATCAAAATATAAATTATAAAACAAATTCTTTTAGAATAGATTATAATTATTTAATAGTTATTTAATGATAAGCAATATATTTAGTTATAAAAATCTAAAATCTAAACCATTTTTCTATTATTAATATATATGATATTAATTGAACTTATAAAAGAAATCATAATTAATTATAAATAATATAATTCAATTATATTATTGGCGGCAGGCTCTCATAAGCAAAGTATAAATTCTACAGTTTTCTATCACGAAATTTCAATATTTCGAAGGGTAGCGGTGTGCCATTAACGTTATGGGGTTAATAGCATTGAAAAAATACAAAGACGTGATCTTTACGGAGTCTGTCGAAAGAGATGGTGGATTCACGTGGAGATAATGACAACATTGCTGGGCGGAATCATGTACACTGACGATGCGTCACCCTCACATTGAACCCAATGGCAATATTTTATAAGACGGAGTTAATTTGTAGGAACGTACACATAGTTGTCAGTGCAAATTGTGGTGACTACAATGCATTCAATGCATGTGCAGGTTTCTGTATATACATAGATGCGCGCTGAAGCAATCAAAACAATCCATGAGAGTTAGGGAGTGATCTGCTGAGAGCGTGCAATGGGTGACCTAAACCTACTTTTCATGGTTTCTTTTCATGTTTTGCTCATGTCAACAGCAGGCTGGAAATTGCAGGGTGTAACAATAGCAGAAGAAGCAAAGATAAATGTTACTGAAGCGTTTCTGGATGCCCACAACAAAGAGAGAGCAACCCTAGTAGGAGTCCCGCTCCTTCGGTGGAATAACGACATCCCTGCTTATGCGAGTAATTTTGCGAGGTCTCAGAGGGATCACGATTAGTGCCAGATGAAGCCGTCCGGGACAAGGAAGTATGGGGAGAATCTCCTTTGGGGAGAAGGAAGGCCTATGACTCCCACTGAAGCTGTTCAGTCATGGATCGATGAGAAAAATTTCTATGATTACAACACAAATTCCTGCTTGCAAGAAGATCAGCACTACGGATTTTATACACAACTGGTGTGGAAGAACTCCACTGATCTTGGCTATGCTTTAGTTAGCTGTGATAAGGGGGATATTACATTCGTCATCTGCTATTACTCGCCCCCTGGAAATATTGTAGGTGAAAGGCCTTACTAGAATTGGAGTCTCCAGGTTTTTTATCTATTTGTAATGGCGATGGGAGATGTGCACGCTTAGGTTTGCTGAAACCTCCATTACATGTTTTTTATCTATTTGTAATGGCGATGGGAGATGTGCACTCTTAGGTTTGCTGAAACTTCCATTACTAAGTTATTATTATTAAAATTAATGTTCTAAACAACCTCTTTTGAATCACAGTCTTTTATTTTTCACTTATTTTGGTGTTCAGGTTTGATTGTTATTTTTCCTTTATTTTGGTGTTTGATGTTCAGATTGATTGTTATTTTTCTGTGTGTTTTCATTTTACATTTCTTCATTGTTTTTTATTTTTTCTTCTTAATCCGTGGGAAATTAGGAAATGCTAAAACAACCAAGCTGAAGCAGATTTCCCAGGTGCACTCGGCGCAGGATGTATTGCTAAATTTTAACTCGGTTTCTGCTAATAATTATATATATATATAGATATACATATATTTCGCATGTGTGTATGTTTTAATTTTAACCCAGTTGCTCATATATATATTCAATTTAGAGGCAATGCAGGTGAATGAAGTTGGAGGAGTTGTTACAGATCTTTGTGTCTTTTTGCGAGAGTGCGAGGGCAAACGGTGAATCATCTTTTTTACAAAATTCTGGTAATCATTCTGCTCACAAATCCAATTATCCTTACCTGTTTACCTATTTAGGTTTTACGATTTGGGTTATCTCTTTAATATATTGTTTTAAATATATTACAGTGTATGTTAAGTATTACTTATACAAATTTTGTTGTTTTTAAAAGATATATTATAAGTATTTTGGTTTTGATTTGTAGAGATATCCTTAAAAAATTAAGGAAGTTCTAGATGAATCGCTCACTTATATTAATTTGAACAATTTAAAGGTGGTTTTCTTAACTTTTACAACCTCATATTCTTAAAGTTATAAACAACTTTTCCTTTTCGTGTTGTTCTGTCTAAAGCTCTAAGATCCTTGACAACTCTACTATCTCTGACTTGCTTGGAATTACAGGCACCATCTGCCATCTCTGCCACCTATGCTCTGAATTACACACACTATCTTCCATGGGTTTCCATCTACCATCTCCATGGTCTCTAACTGACATCTGCAGTGTCACACCTATACCGCCATGCACTCAGTCGCACAACCCTGCACTTGCCACCTTCACGATAAAGCAAATGAGCTAGGGGCCTATATAAAAAATAATTTTGTGGTCTAACAATGCATAATTTTGTGGTCTAACGGGGAGTCTCCATTAATTTATGGTTTTATTGGTTTTATTTTAAAGGTTGCTTAAAGGATGTTGTTGTATTTTGCCGCAAATACCTTCTTGTGAAGAGAGAAGCATTTTGTAGTTCTCGCCTTGACTTCATTATCAATGAGGCTAGGTAAAAAAATAATAATGCTTCGTTTTCTCAAAAGTATACTTTATATTTATTAAGTTCATGCTAAAGTTTAAAGCATTAATCAAAATTCTTCGACCCAGGGCTGAGCTGGGGAACAAAGATGAACGATTCGATTTCATAATAGCTCGCATATCCTAGAGGTCCTTATTATCAATTGTACACAAAATATTTCTATGAGTTTTTTCTAAAGCCACATCAATTAACAACACAAAGAAATATTTGATCATAATAATAAGGCACATCAATTAACAACATAAAGAATAAGTTGATCATAATAATAAGGCACATCAATTAACAACATAAAGAATAAGTTGATCATAATAATAAGGCATGCTTCTAGCAGTACTGTAGTTTTAGGATTCTCACCGATAATTATAGCTAACTTCATTTCGAGTCTTGAGTTTCATAGAGTTCTATTCATTGACTTGAAATCAGAGAACAATAACCAACAACCCCATTATTTCAACATAAATAAAAATAAAAACAAAAACAAAAATTGGTGAAGAAAACAACTTTCATTAACGAACAACACCAGTTGAGCACAATAGCACTGAAAGATCGACTATCCCTTGTATCACAATATCATCAAAGATTTTATGGTAGAGTACGTATTACTAACATGGAGAATTTATTTTGTTATTTCGGTCAGAAAAAAGTTCTTGGAACTGAAGGATCGAATCAACAACGCCATGGAGATGCGTAGGGTTCCATAAGATAAAGAGAAAGAGCACAACCGCTTCAAAGAGTGGATTTCAGGAAGCACTTCACGAGAGATCATCGCAGCATAGTTCAGGTCGTTTCTCGTATTAACAATTAACCATGAAAAATTGCTTCACGTCTACTTAAGACAGGCCCAACACTATCATTCTAATTGTGCCTTTTATAAGGACATTTTATTTCTAAGAACAGGTTTTATTAGAGAACGAAGAGAACAAAGACAACGAGAGGCGTGATTTGCCGAGTCTTACATATGTCTCGAATGAAAAGCGACCTGGACATCCCCACCATTACAAGGCTGGTGCTCTTAATGCTCTGGTATTGTCTAATGTATTGTTCTACTTCTTATGACGTATGTTATCCAAGAGATTAACAAGGTTAGAAATACAGTTTAGATAAAGTCGCCGAATCTTACAGCAAGTTTGTTTGTAATGTGGAGATATAAGAGTATGTTGCGTAATGAGCAATCCTCCCTTCATTATCACTCTTGATTGCAACATGTACACCAACAATACCCAAGCGCTTCATGAAGCAATGTGCTTTTTCATCACCCCAAAATAGGTCACCAGTTTGCATTCGTCCAATTCCTAGAAATGTTATTACAGGTCCACTATTGGTCAGCATATTGGAACTTTCCTTGTTTCATGTGGAATTATGTCCAAGGGTTAGCTGATCGATCTACCTACCATTTTATCTTCTTATGTCTGGCGTGAGAGTAATTTCTTAGCTAAGTCTTGGAGGAGGTGTCTATGCAAGACGAAGACGATCGGTGAGTGTCTGCTCATTGTTTCTTGCATGTAGTGGAGTTCTTCATCTCGCATGCAGTGGAGTCTGCTAAAATAGTTTATTTTTTGAGTCTGCTAAGAAGAACCCAGGTGAGTTTCCTAAAATAGTTTATTTTTTGAGTCTGCTAAGAAGAACCAAGGTGAGTCTGCTAAAATAGTTTATTTTCTGAGCTTGCTAAAATAGTTTATTTTCTTTTAGCTGAAACTAAATCTTATTAGAAGAAATAACCTAAAATTGCGGAGCGTCTCTTAATGGCCAAATCATAAGGCGTTTTTCCCATACGTTAAAATCCTGATTGATTCCTCTATTTTGAGATTTATACTAACTGAGTTTTGAGGCATTTTTCCCAGACGTTTAAGCTTGCATAATTTATCTCTTTTATGAATTAAATAACTTTGCAATTATCTTGCTTGGAAACGTTTTGGTGTGAATAAAGAATGGTTGGGTGAATTCCGTTGCTAAGAAACAGTTTATTGGTGCTACAAATAATTGCACCAAAACCAAGTGATACAAATAATTGTCCAAAACCATGACCTGCCAAATTACACAAGGTTGTAAGCTTAATTTTTGTTATTTTATTTGAATTTCTTCCGGTCTCTTCACTATGTGGATATGTGGGTTTGTTTGGGCTATAAATACACAACAATTTTGCTGGATTTTTACTAGGTTAAGTTGAAATCTTCAAATACGTGTAATCTTGTTTAAACTTACAAATATCTCTCAAAGCTATTTCAATTTGAGAAAAAAAACTTATTAATATTTTTAATAAATTTGCCTAAATAAATATATATATATATATATATTTTTATTATACAAACTTTAACATTTTGGCACATAACCTAAACATATAACCTCTACACATAAGGTGAAAAGGGCACTTTGAGCCCTGGATTCTTTGCCCAAGTCTTAGAAACCTTTGAAAAATATAACTATAAGGGTTTAGTAAAGTGTCGACTCAAAGTTTCAGTTTTTTATGCTATAGTTTTAGATTTTTATTGCAAAGACATTTTTGTAATAGTTAACTCTAATCTTTAAATTTATTTGTCTTATAGCAATAACTATTAACAATAGCAGGGACATTGCCACCTCGTGGCTCTTGTTTCTTTATGAAATAGTTTTTTTTTTATAAATACCTTTTTGGTTATATAGAGTTATCTTTTTAATTATGGTTAATATAGTAAATTATAGCTAAATATGGTGATCAAAGGTCATCTAAAATCAACTATATAATCAAATATCATTATTAAGATCACAATCAAGCATTGTCAACCATAACATATAATTGTCAACAAAAGTCAAACATAATCAAACATGACCAATCCTATTTAAGTATAAAGATTTTGACAATTTATCATAATTGTTATCTTCTAGATATTTAATTGTGTTGGAGTTTTCAAGGGTTCTAGGGAGCAGTGGAAATAATAAATTAAAATGATGCAAGGTAACCTATGAAAATAAGTTAGAAAATGTAAGGTTGGAATAATAAATAATTTAGTTTCATCCATGATCATTTTAATTTATTATTCCAACGGTTACATTTTCTAACTTATTTTCATCCATTTTCTTATTTTAACGGTTACATTTTTGGATTTATTTAATGATCTTTTAAATTTTACAATTGCTTTCCACGGTCAATGATAATCAAACCTAAAAAAAAATGGAATAAAAAGTGAACATCGAAACCATCAACAGCTTTATTTCATAGTTTTTTTTTTATAAATACCTTTTTGGTTATATAGAGTTATCTTTTTAATTATGGTTAATATAGTAAATTATAGCTAAATATGGTAATCAAAGGTCAATTAAAATCAACTATATAATCAAATATCATTATTAAGATCACAATCAAGCATTGTCAACCATAACGTATAATTGTCAACAAAAGTCAAACATAATCAAACATGACCAACCCTATTTAAGTATAAAGATTTTGACAATTTATCATAATTGTTATCTTCTAGATATTTAATTGTGTTGGAGTTTTCAAGGGTTCTAGGGAGCAGTGGAAATAATAAATTAAAATGATGCAAGGTAACCTATGAAAATAAGTTAGAAAATGTAAGGTTGGAATAATAAATAATTTAGTTTCATCCATGATAATTTTAATTTATTATTCCAACGGTTACATTTTCTAACTTATTTTCATCCATTTTATTATTTTAACTGTTACATTTTTGGATTTATTTAATGATCTTTTAAATTTTACAATTGCTTTCCACGGTCAATCATAATCAAACCTAAAAAAAATGGAATAAAAAGTGAACATCGAAACCATCAACAGTTTTAGTATGATAGATCATATATATCAACCACTACTTTGTTTTAATTTTCATGTGGTAACTCTAAGAATTGAACCTCTAACCTCTACTACTTAAGTCTTGGACTTCAAAACACCCACTAACTAAACTATGCCTAAAAATTATCAACAACCACTTTCTTATGATAATCTGTACCAGATGTCAATATAAACTTGGTCAGAGACATCCATAATTTCTTGTTTGATATATTCTTTCTATTCTCTCTATCTGTAAATCTAAAACTATTCTGATTTATCTTTCTAATATATATCAACCACTACTTTGTTTTAATTTTCATGTGGTAATTCTAAGAATTGAACCTCTCACCTCTACTACCTAAATCTTAGACTTCAAAACACCAACTATAACAACAACCACTTTCTTATGATAATCTGTACCAGATGTCCATATAAACTTAATCCGAGACATCCATAATTTCTTATTTGATGTATTCTTTCTACTCTCGATCTGTATATCTAAAACTATTCTGATTTATCTTTGTGATTTATTAAAATATAATAAGTACGAACGGTCCTCCTCTTTTTTGAATCAAAAGGTCGACGCCAACAGCTGGAGAGTATATTTTGTCGTTGCGAAGCTGCCGATATAGCAAGAATGAGAAGCGATCTGTTAAAAACAGACAGGATGCAGAACGATATAAATGATTTGAAACGAACAGATCATGAAGTAGGATACAGTTTAATCATATTTCAAGAGAAAATCGAAGATAAAATGGCTAATTCATTCGTAGCAAGGGCCACAGAGATCTATCTAATCAAAGATAGTAACAATGCGATTACCCTCGAGCAAGAGGGGCATAGCGGGAAACGCCTGATTACATACGAATTAGGAGCCCAACCAAAGCTGAAGATGGCCGAATTTTGGCATAAGAATTTAAAATTGCCTGCAAATGGATCCTCGGTGCTCTGCTTCAATGGAGGGACCGATAATGCTCATAAGTATACCATGGTAATGGACTCCCACCAACACCAACAACAAGAAGGGAAATGGAAATGGACTGAGCACGGAACATATAGTTACCAAACCCTCTTTCCCAATTTCATATTCGTAATAGAGGGCATACCTAAAAACGGGATGTTTCTAAAGTTCTCGAGTCTGCTGCCAGTGTTGCCATTGCCTCTGCGGATGGCCCGCTCTCTGCTGCGACCTGAGAAAACTGTTGGGGTTGAGGTGTTCGATGTGGAAAAAAGGAGATGGGCTGTGGAATCCGATCTCCCAGTAGACGCGCTTCCTCACAGTGCATTCGAGTTGAAGCATGTTTTCAGCTGGAACGGGAAAATATATGTCGTGTTTGTGGGCGATAGTGACCGGGGACAGCCAGATTTTGGGTTCTGGGCGATTGAGCATTTGGCTATGGATAGATGATAAATCACTTGGGTGGTTAAGTTAATTGCTTCTGTATCAGAGTTGGAAACCAACTTCTCCTTCTAAAATGGTACCCACCTCTCTCTTGTTGCAGTTGCACATTTGGGTTTGAAAAGTAACGTATCCTCTAAAGGAAGGGTAGAAAGGCAAAAGAAAGGCAATGAAAGTGAGGGCACTACGCCATATTTGAATAATGCTAAGCCAATATAAGAAAAAGAAGAAATTGAAAGAAAGCAAAACCTTCCTCATTGAAGGAAAACTTAACACCTACCCTTCAATCAAATAGAAAAGTTTTAGTAAGTAAAGACAACAACTTCCAATATTACATATATCATAATAACCACTTATGTAAGTATACACCTATCTTTGAAAAACCTATTAATAAAAATTAATAACTTTTTGAAATTTTCTTTTATCATGAAAATAAGTTCTACTGAATTATTTGCACATTCTTTGAAATGGTTTCTTAATATTTTCAATAGTATTTTGACAGGTGAGCATATGTCCATCAAATTCCAAGCCTTCCTCAATAACTTGAGTTAAAATGAAAAAATCAGTACATGAAAAAGACATTACATGGATTATTTTAACACACTTATCAAATATAAAAACCATATGGACTTTATGTAACAATTATATATATATATATATATAAACACACACATGTATAATAAAAATATGTAAATTAAAAATAATTTTACCACCCATAATGTCACCCATTGGATTTAAGGCAAATAATTATACTTTAGTGGTATTTGTTATTAAATAATGCGAGCATTGCATTATGAAAAGTCCCCAATTTACTTAACCCTTACGCTTAAATATATTCAAAACCTTCATTATGCAATCTATGATCACTTTTCACATATGAAATAGAAAAAGAAGCAATAGAGATATGACAAACTATTAGAACTCTACATTGGCGTGTAACATCTAGTAACTATGACATATATTGTTTGGTCAGTGACAATATCGTATTTTAGCAACATTTGGATTCAAGCCAACCAATTTGATTTGATGATTGGAAAATTTTATTAGCAATTGTATATATCTATGTCGTTTTTTTTAAAACTGCGATTGCAGAAATTTTATTTTTTTGTGGTGTTTATTGTTCTGTTGACGTTAATTATAATAGGAAAGTGTAAGTGGAGAGCACATCTTTGGCACCAATCTCCTAACATGGGATGCCTCTTAAAGAATGAGAAAATAAATCTGCTAAAATTCTTAGACTCGTGATATTGAAGACAGGAAAGTAACAGAACCTGATACGATTTCACTTACTTCAAATTGTCCCAAAAAATACTTGAAAACCATCCAAACCAACAATGTAAATTTATAATGAACAAATGCATAGTAATATTGGCTTCCTTGCCAATAATACTAAAGAAGCCCATTCTGTGCAATGAAATCCAAGGGATTTGGCAAGAATTTGATTGCAGTCCTTGAAGCCCATTCTTGTTTATGTAGTTTTCCAAACTCCACAAAATGAAAGAACATCGATTAGATGCTTTCAACTTCACTCGAAGTTATATTATGCAAAGATGCAAACCTTGACTAGACTCTTGCTAGTTCACTCTAATTTGTATTATGCAAAGTTATATGTATATAAAAACTGGGCGTAGCAATCATGTTTCTACTTGTTATTCCACTTCCCAACAAATCTTTTGCATGGCTTCGTTCAGTCAAAGAATAAGAAAAAGAAAGAGAGATCCAACACATTACTTCTCCAAAAGTCAAACAGCTTTACGCCTTCAAGCTAGATATATAGAGCTATATGCCTTCAACACGTTACATTAGATATATGCCTTCTAGCTAGATATATAGAGCTATGAAATTTTGTATCTCAAAATTTTCAACTACCTGGAGAAAAGTGGGAGATATCGGGAGCCAAACACACAGGAAACATAATCCTACAGACACCATCTGGATTTATGATGAAACCATCTGGATTTATGATGAAAAATACAAGTAGAAGTTTGCATGCATAATAAACCGTGGAGAATAGCTAATATGACAAGTGGACCTTTTTTCAGAATATGCTCAAATTTCTTAGCATTTGCCATCTTCACCGTCCGAATTCTCCATCAAAATTCTCTGAGCATTATCCGTACCATTCAAGTACATGGCCTTTGTTTATTAACACAAACAAAAACCTCATCGCCAAGATATGATCTTCGGTTGAAAACAATCTTCAGATAAGATATAATTCTACAGGAAATGCAAATCATGAGTAGTAGCTGTCCAAATACAAAAAGCAAGAAAGCAACAGCAAGAAGACAAATGATCTCTATCGAAATTGTAGAATATTTGGTAGGAAGGGGCTGGTGAACGAGTCTGCGATTGTAAAGCATCACTGTGCGCAAAATATTTGCAGGAGGTATGTCCCAATTTGGCAGCATATGCTTGAACGAAGCTCCATAACTTCATCTAATTGCAAAATTTCTCCTATCCGTGCTGAAACTTGCATGTAGTGGTTCAGTTAATAAAAGATATGTCTTTGTTTTGATTACATTAGAATGATAAAATGGCAAGTAAAGTTCCATAGTAAAGCATGCTAAAGGTCCATAAAAGCAAGTCCAATATGCCTCGATCCGGTTTTATATCCATACATAGTCTAAGGGGAAAAGGCAAGTTATGGAGTCTTATCAGTTTCACAATAGTAAGCAAAGGAAAGAATAAACTCAACTCTTTATGGGCCTATGGCCTTCCGTTTCTTCCTCCAAAAAATTATAGCTGGGCTTCTCCAAGAATCCAACAGGTAAGCTCAAGGTCCATTTTAAACTAGTTTACAGAGTAAACTTCAGTAGACAGTAAAGTGTTGTTTTCCAATGGAGAAACAATTTAACTTAAACAATGTTGTTCCTGAAGAGGGATGGTTCAACCCAGAACTAACTCCTATTCATTTAGTTAACATAAAACATTAATTTCATAATTTTATTTTATGCATCCATTGATCCCTAACTCCATCAATTTAAAAGTGTATCAACCAAGGAGAAAGAAGAGGAATTGAGAGCAGAATATAATGAACACCCATTAATGTTTGTTATTAGCTAGAATGACCAAGGAATGTATTATAATATCATTAAAAATAGAGCATGCTCAGTCATTCTAGAACACTTGCACTTCTAATAAAAGTAAAAATTCATCATTTAGTGTTCTCAAGAAATTTAAGGTCTCTAGGGAATTTGAGATGACAAATAAAGAATTGTGATAATCATTAAACTCGGACTTAACCCGCCCCTTGACTGCTTCCCCGTGTAATATTCACAACTCAAGAACAATATCCTATCTATAACACCGGCTATATTACCAATAGTAGTCGTTATAAAGGAAAAATTATGAACCTTAGTGTCTTGATTAACAGAGGTCCCAACACAGTAAAATCCACTTAGAAGCTTACTAACAAACCTAAAAGTATGCCAGCCTAGAACAAGATTTAAAAATAAAATCTTCGGACATGAATAGGGTATACTAGACAAAGAAATAAGATATGAACATTACAGAAAAATTAGAAAACAATGGGAAGACAACAAACTTAAAAGCACATTATCCATTTGAGGACTAAACCAAGGGAAAAAATCCTATCACTCGTTAAAAAAACACTACCAATTCCCATGAAATTAAAGAAGAGAAGTAATGTGCATACCTTGGATGCTTGAATGCATTTGTTATCTATGAATTCGAGATGGGGGCGCAATTCGACATGATTAAATATCATCTCTTCTTTTGTCTACAAGAAGTATATTATATACTTGTGATTGTGAATAAACTGATATTTACTCTACTCCGGAAGGCTTGGCCTTATGTGAAGATTATCTACTCTCTCCCTGATTTGTTTTGTGTCATCCTCATCATTCACAAGGTCTTTATACTCCACCAAGTACCTTGCCCCCTGCTTTTTTACAAGTTGTACACATAACCAGTAGGTCACCATTGCTCAACTTCATTTTATCCTCCTCACTCAACACCACAAATCAAGGTATGTGCCCACTCTTACACAAACTTCTCATTCAAACCTTCACCAGCTTACAAGACCCATGTCTACTCTGATCAAATACTAGTCTTCCATTCCTCCATGCAAAACTGAATTAAGCTAAAACAACAATAAGTCAATGATGGGTATCACGATACGATGAGTAGAATTCATGGAGGGTAACAAAACCAAAGATGCAAAAAAAGAAAAATTTGATAATCAAAACTAAACGTGCAAAAAAACCAAGAACACTTTCAATCATTTCTCTGTGACAATAAAAATAAAAAGAACCTCCATACCATCACAAAAAACCAAGACATCCAACCAAATATAAAAGAACAACTTTCAATAATTTCGAACCTTTTTCTAACAACGCCTTAAATAATAGAAAGGTTGCGATAGGGGCGTGTGGCTGAACAAACTATTCAACATAGTGGAAAAATAGGCAGTATTCAGTGGTTGTACATAAAGTGTAGTGTTGTAATTCCTCACTAGTCTCCGGCCGGGCCTTGAACTATGGGCCTACAAAGGGTGAACATTACATACACAATAATTATGAAGGAGCAGTTTACCTTAAATCAAACAGGGTAGTCAGTTTTTTTCTTTCCACGCATGATCCCACCCAGTACTCATGGTTCCTATGCAACTTCCATTCAAAGGTGTTAAATAATAATAAGAGTAGTGAAAAATAAAATAAATAAGGAAATAAAAATAAGGCATATGTGAGATGGGATATGTGTGAGCTAAAGTTAGAAAACGATAAACGTGGTTCTCATGTTGAAGGATGCATTGTATATAATAGAAAATGCTTATTTATCGTATAATAAATGGGTTATCAAGCTGCCCAGTGAACAAGATTTACGGGTTGTTGTAGGCTGTCTTAACTGGTAAGGATAGGACAATTTTTGGACCATAAAAAAAATCTCTCTCTGTCATGTCAACATATCGCAATACCAAAAGAAAGTTTTTGCTTGCAGCCATTTAGCTTAATCGATACAAACTGAAAGGTGTTGGTAGTCGACCTACCTGACATTAGAGGAAATTTGAGGTCTAAAATGGGCCTCCTAAGGAAAATAATAAAATAATAGTTAAAATAATAAAATAATAGTTAAAATAATAAAATAATAGTTATTAATTTTGGAGGAAGAATGAAAAAAACTACTTTTTTTGTTCGTATTTTCGACATATATTCGTTTGTTTTTACTCAAATTCCAGGCGGGAGAGATCATTGGAGGCGGAATTTAACTCTGCATCCTACGAGTACCCACACTACATACTTTTGACAGACCCCGCTACCCCAAAAATAGTAAATACCTAAAAAAATGTGATGATGATGTGATCATCACATTTTTTAGGTATTTATTGTTTTTGGGGTAGCAGGGTCTGTCAAAAGTATGCATTATGGGTACTCGTTGGATGTGAAATTAAATTCTGCATCCAATGAGCTCTCCTGCTCGAAATTTGAGTAAAAACACAGAGAGATATGTCAAAAATACGAACACAAAAAGTAGTTTTCTTTTATGACAAATATGTCAATTCAACTATTATGGTTGACTCATTTTATTGAAATTCTATTGGTTCTTGAATTCCACTGTCACAAATTTTTTTTGTTGGTGCATTTTCTTATAAGGCCCATTTTAGACCCCAAATATCCTCTAATGTATCATTAGGATAAAATTAGCTTCGCATACAAAATTTACACACTCGCAAGGTTTTACTGACTAGTTTCTTTTAACAAAAGAGCAAAAATTTAGCATTTTTATCACCATGAACAGGTGAACTTCAAAGTCCAAAATTTGAAAGAAATACTGCAACCTAACTCGGTATCATTATTTATGAAAATTTTCCTCGAATCGGGTCTCTTATCGAACAATGCTATGCAAAAAAAAAAAATTAATACAATATACCTGCAAGTGCATATAGGAGCATCGATTTCCCATATCCCGAAGGACCCATGAGAGGCATTAGGGTTTCGGGCTATGCATATCCAGTGAAGCCTTGAAGTACAGTCATATTTCACCATTGTTAATAAAAACAGTAACACAGAGTTCTTGCCATGTGAGCCATGTAGACACATTCCCAATATTATTTGTGTTTTTCATTTCCTTCCACAACGTTTGGCTGAGCAGATTCAAACCCCAGGAACATGGGGGCATCTATTTATGTGACCTTCAATATCTATCACTCTGTGACCATTTCCAATATCCGCCATTATAGAGAATGTAGGCTTCCTTTGGAGCTAAAAGAAAAGCCTCCTGATCCCGAAAAATAGAATACAGTTATAAGTTACCTAAAACCCCAAGCCATACATTACAAATCAACAAAAAAACCGCAACTATCGTGAGAAAGGAAGAGCAAGAAGTGTCTGAGAAGAAATTAAAAAATAAATTGATTAGTAGGGCAGGTGATGTAGCTCAGAGGAATGAACGACACATAACTGTGTCATGAATGATAACCACCACATCAAAACCAAAGCGAGACGGCACCACCGCACATGCAGACCAAAAGCACCAAACTCTTGAAACCTCATCACCTGGAAACCTCTTAAATGATTCATTCAATCCTTCCTTACGTCATACTACCGCCAACGTCATTTATGAGCTCCAAACTATAAATAAATTCTTGTTGTGATTTAGACAAAGTTTCAATTATGTAAATTAGTGTAAGTAATAGAAATTGGAATTCAAGACTTTTTTAATTAAGAAGTAATATAACTAACTTATAGTATAAATATATCTTAAACCATAACATTTTAAGTCCTAAGATTGTAATTTTATCTTTTCAATCTGAAGGGAGCAATTTAATATATTTACTACTCCTTTATCTAACATTTTTTCATAGCAGATGGGTGCATCCATAGAGCTAGGTTACAATTTTTGGCAAGGCACTTTTAAAAAAACAAAAAAACGTACCTCGATTGAGCAATTTTTAAACCCTCGATCGAGGGTTTAACAAAACCTCGATATAGGTTTCAAGAATACCTTGATCTAGGTTTTAAGACCGCGATGTAGGTTTTAAAAAAACCTCGATCTAGGTTTTAAGGCCTCAATCTAGGTTTTAAAAAAACCTCGATCAAGGTCCTTGTCCAAAAAAAATTATAAAAATAGGTTTAAACGGTAGCTCGATCGAGGGTTAAATAAAAACTCGATCGAGCTTATTTAAAAACCTCGATCGAGGGATCTTAATACCTCGATCGAGCTCAATACCTCGATCGAGGTCCTGAAAAACAAATAATTAGCCCTGTTACAGGAAAATCAATGTTTCTCTGTGTCTTCTAGGGGTGTAAAGCTTGCCATTCATGGCCCATAAATGAGTGGATTTCATACCGATACATTCATCACCGAATCCTCTATCCATTGAGGTATCATGCATGCGTTTTGGAATTCATATGGGTTTTTTTTTAATTAGTTCTAAAACTTACATATAGTAATAATACTAGTAACTATAAGTAATAATGAAAGGATCCACATGTTATTATTATTACTAATGATAATTAAATATTAAAACACCTACAAGAGTCAAAATAGGAACTAGTCAAAAGTTCCTAAGTTGAATTTAAATAAATATTAAAATCTCCTAAATTAAGTAAAAAGGGCTATTTCAAGAAATCAAATGATTCTTGATTTAACTGCCCATGTTCCTGAAAAAAAAAGTTTGTCTATAAAGACCCAAGCCAAAGAGAGGCTTGGGGGATCTTTTGATTATTCAATAATTCTACCTGATTACTTTTAAGAGAGTTCTTGGAGAACATTTTTTTCCTAAGAGGAAAAAGGAAACTGATACAGAACCTGATATCCCACATAGGGAAGCCTTACCTTTGGACCTCTAAGCTACTTGCATGTCGGAACCAGCTCAGGGGGATCTAGATTGAAACTAGGAACGGTTATGGGTCATGGTTGGGTGGAACGTGGTAGTTCCCAAGTTATTCGGTTATCTGAAGAGAGGTCAGATTTTTCTATGTACTTTTTAATGCTGGGTATTTGAGTGTGTAGGATTTTCAGCCATTAAAATAGCTTCAACTTGCAGGTATGAGGTTCTTAATTTTCCCTTGAAATTTACATAGGTTTTCTTATTAAATAAGGACATTAAATTCTGAATGGATTATTAGTATATGTTTGTTATAGCTAGGTTATTTTATCTACTCAAATGTGATCTTTTAGTTAGGAAAATATATCTTATTCATATTTGTAATAATAGACTATCACCTTTAGTTTTATCAGTAGGAGAAGTTGGTCTCTATTATTTACTGCATTTTATTTCATCATTTACAGGTTAATTTTAGTCTCCTCTAACAAAGATATTTCTCTAAACATATTCTAGATTTTTAAGTGAGTTAGATTTCCTGTTTATTATTTCAAGTATAAAACATAAAAATAATATCAGATATTTTGTACCTAAATCTTATTAACCCTAACTGATGAATCTTATCAACTAAAGAACTATTTAAAAGCTAACATTATATCTTTTCTCTACTGACAGATTTCATATTTCCAACATGCTTGTATTAATTATAACCGTCAAAACTATTACCTATAGCCTTAGCATAAATTCTATGCATAAAAATATAACTTAAATATCGTTGCTGAAACTTTAAATAATATGACAAAACACATTATAAACAGAGTTAACCTATTTTTAAAACCTACCAAATATTATAAACAAACGCCAAACAAATAAATTCTACTTTATAACTTTACCCACATTGTATGCCAGCCATCAAGACCTATCAAGGTATGTAGGCACGATTCTTATAAACAATAATCATAATATCTACTATCAAGATAAAGAGAAACCTTAACTTAATAAAAAATAAGTATTAAACAACGTATCCAATTAAAAAATTCAAGATCAAATCATGTCGTCACTTCTACCAAAACAAAACCCACGCATACAACCTTAAACCCCAAACCCATGCAACCCAAGATCGAATCATGTGGGATCATGTCTTAAAAAAAAAGCTTATATCAAACCATAGAAGGAATAGAATCTTGTAGGATTCGATTTGCAAAATTAACAACGCTGTAAAGATTTATAAATTTACACATAAATCAAAAGTAAACAACAATAACGAAACTAAAATACGTAAAGGATTAACCATCGAAACTTTGCACATGCTACGTATTTCACATAAGGGTGGAAATCGCAACTATCAAGCTTGAACCCAAAACCCAGCATTAATCCGTAATCAAAATCATTGCTCTTTCAATGTTTCACATTTAAACCAAACAAAACATACATGCTGCATTCTTCATCAAGGCTCACGGCCGAGAAGTAAAAACCCCACTAAATTATCCATTAAAGACAAAACCCAAATCTTTTAAAATAATCCATGTAAAAAACCTACTATCTACACTAGCACAGCCACGGCATCTACATTTCCGCAATATTAATCCAAGCTTACGACCATCCCCATACTAAATCACAGGAAAGTAAATTACATCATGAATTACCATTAAATAACATTCCCAATAATAAAATACACAGTCGTGAATTAATAAGGGTTCCATTGCAAGCAATGGCACTACTGTAAGCTAAATTGAATCGTTTAAAACAAATATGTAGAACCTCCATTAACATACCAAAACAAGAGTTTAATTTAAATATATCGAAACACATATGGTCACAGCATTGAAAATATAGTGGAGGTATCCATGTTAAACCCCAGCTCTGAATGCATTCAAAAATACCTTCTATAATTCACATTTAAAAATATACACATTCACGCAAGAATATCGCATTATCTACAAGCTGAAACACAGAGTCCCCATTATATATGTATCAAAACACGTGATTCCAATACAAACACATCTATTAAATTCCCATAATCCCAAACTTTCACAAACGATAAAACCCTTTCTCACACAGAGCTGACGCTCTGTCACTATTTGCACACAAAGGTAAAAGGGCCCGTGTTTTTGTAGGGCTTACTCATAGAAGGGTAGCACAAGAAGTCTCGTCATCCACCACTGAACCACGCTTTTCCATCACCTCTGTCACCTGTAACAATGAATAGGAGGACTATTAGGAGTATGCTAAGCCTCCACCTAAAAACAACAAAGCTATAGTGTTGCAAACCTAAGTGGACCATTAGAAAAAATTTCAACTCAAAATGGGCCTCCTAAAGAGAATTAATAAAATAATAGTTAAAATAATAAAATAACATTTATTAATTTTGGAGGAAGAAAAGAAAAAAGCTACTTTTCTATTTGTATTTTTGACATATATCACCGTATTTTTACTCAAATTTCGATCGGGAGAGCTCGTTGGATGCGGAATTAAATCATCACATTTTTTCAGGTATTTCTTGTTTTTGGGGTAGCAGGGTCTATCAAAAGTATGCTGAGTGGGTACTTGTTGGATGCGAAATTTAATTCTGCATCCAACGAGAACTCCCGATCGAAATTTGAGTAAAAACATGGGGAGATATGTCAAAAATACAAACAAAAAAAGTAGTTTTTTTATGATACCTATCCCCAAATTTATATTAAAAAAGTGTTTAAGACCTATACGGTATTTCAAATTTAAAGCAATTTCATTGGCTAACACATGATGACATGGAATTTGAATCAAATTTAAAAGGCGGATTTTGAGTTGAAATTTCCTCTAATGAACATACCTTCCAAAGCGCAGGGAAAACTAGACCTCCACGCTTTGACAAAACTAGAGAGCCGAACAAAGCAATAACCCATAGCAGTGACAAATGGTTTTCCCATTCACGACAGACGAAACATAGGTTTTGATTTTCCCAATCCCAAGAACCATTTACTCCTCCACCCTCTCCACTACCAATGTCGTGATATTTACCCTCATGCCTATAGTTTAAAACCCACAAATGTGATTTTGTATTGTAACCACCATAAATATCATCGTTGACATAGATAAGCCAATATTTCATGGCATATAGAATATGCAATGAATGGATTTTCATATATATCATGTTGCATATAAAACTTTAATACAATATGGTTAAGTCTTATGACTTAAGCTTTTAACATTTAGGAATAAAAACATTGCCAACCATATGTTATAAATACTAAGCATAGGAATAAAATTTATCATGTCCTAAGCCACATTAATAATGTTAACTAGCTAGATGTAGGTCTTATAAACCCTAGCTATGCGTAAACAATAATGAAAATATTAGCAGTAAGAATTGCTAGGATAGGACTTTGGTCCTTTTGTCTTCGAAAGGAAATGGAGTAGTATAGAATAGGTAGCATGCCAAGTTTAGCGGTCGTAGCAAGATTTCATCAATTAATGAATCTGCACAAAGAAAGGAGAAGTATACATTAGTTCAATATGAACTAAGTAAACCTCGTAACAATAGGTATAACTAGTTACCTCTTCAAGTTGCCCCAGAAGGGATACGAATCCCGCCACTCCACCCCTTGACAATTAAAAGTTAAGTCAGGAATTTCCATAAACAATGAACAAAAATTATAACTCAAAAGTAATATATAACTGAACGAGTAACTGAAAAATAATAATCAATCACCAGAGTAATCATTTAAAAAAGTTAAAGTAAAATAAACATGATACATAATTACATCAATAACTACATAGGAAAACCCATAGAATGGTAAGGACAATCTTACGACACTTCGATTTAGAAAACCATGACCGACATATTCCGTAATTGATAAGTTAATGTCGAGATTAAGTAGTAATTAACTGTCCTATAAAAAAATTTATTTTCAAATTTTGTGGACATTACAAGTGGTATCAGAGCCCAGTTTAAACTCTAAGAGACCTAATGGGTGTGACAAACATGCAATTGCAGAAAAAGAAAAGTATGATTTGCGATTTTGTTAACTAACATAAATTTTTCTTGTTATTAAAAATTTGTAATTGTAGGATTCAAAGAACAATCTAGATCATGAACACAAAAGAAGACAACAACCAATAAGGAAAACTGAATACCCCCACATGGGAAGCATAACTAGTTGTTGAACTAAATTATGATATACTAAAAACTATACAAAGTCTTCAAGCAGACTTACATAGTTTCAAGGATGATAATATGAATGAAAGAAAGGAACAACAAGCAATTAATGAATCCTTGTTGTAAAAAATGATGGGAGGAATCCCACAGGGAAAAGCCACTCATTCAACCAACAAGTACAAAAAATAATTCTATCATAAGCAGGCCAGTAGCCTGAGAGAAGAAGGAAAGAAAGAACACACCCCTGAACCTCCAAAAAGAGATTGTCACAGTCCTTCTAGTGATGATTCTGTTTCTCCTTGTAGAAAGAAATAAAGAAATGATGACCATATCCATGGGGAGTTCAGAAAAATAAAATCCCCAACCTATGAAGGAGAGATGAACACAGGGGAGAAAGCAGAAGAATGGTTTCTAGGTATGATCAAATATTTCCGGGAGAGACCTAAAGAATACCAAGAAAGATGAGGTAAGAGAAATCTGATGGAGTAATTTTCGCAAAACCTTTCAGGAGACATACACGTCGGAAAGGTTCTTCGACAGAAAGGTGAAATAATTTAAGGAATTAAGGATAGGTTCCATGACTATGGATGCTTTCATTAGCATATTTTTTTATCTGTTACATTATGTTCCTTACATAAAGGACAAGAAAGTGAAAATACAACATTTTTTAGGATGTCTTCCTCCCAACTTTTGGGAGAGGATTGAATTTTGACATGCCTAGAACATTAGACACTACCCTATGTAAAGCTAGGATTTGTTATTAGCATTGAAAGATGAAGAAAGAGAACATCAAAAGAAGAAAAGACAGGTCTAGGACCTTCTCGGACAACTGCAAACTGGGTTTCAACCCACTACCTTACAGAAAATAGAACAACAGTTTTCCAAAAATAAGAACTTTAACAAAACAGGTACAAATCCATATGTACCAGCTCCAAATACTAACAAACCAACAGCAAATGGGGGAGCCAATGTTTCCCCGCTGCAAATCAAATGCTGGAAATTACAAGGGGCGCATTATGCCTAAGACTGTAAGAACAAGACCAATGGTGTCTTGCACAACTTACAAGAAGAACCAACGGTATAGGACATAGCTGGAACACCGTAGATTTATGTATCCTTGGATGGACGAAAGGTAGACCATCAGGATACGATGGTTGAGATAGAAGTTAAGGTTTCCAACACTTCTATTTCAATATTGATTGACCTCAGTGCTTGTCGAAGCTATGTATCACCTAAAACTATTGATGTATGTAAACTAGACAAAGTTAAACATGAGAAACCCTGGATGGTGCAACTAGCCATGGATACAAAATGAAATGTTTCTGAAATAGTTAGATATTATGAGGTAAACCTGAATGGTTTTCCTACTAGAATAAACCTGAACATCCTACCCTTAGGATCATATGATATACTCATTGGCATGGAATGGTTGGAATAACACCATGCCATGCTCGATTGTTTACACAAGTCAATCTTGTGTACAGATAGCCAAGGGAATCAGGTAAATATTCAAGGCATACCTAAGAAATTTTTTGTAAGGTAGATATCCTCCTCACAAGAAAATAAGTGCTTTAGGAAAGGCTGCAAACTATTTGCAGTGAACATCCAGCACATATAAGCTAAAAGAGAACAACACATTGAGGGCATTCTAGTTCTCATAGAATTCAAGGACATATTTCCTGAGGAAATCCCATGATTACCACCGAAACGAGACTTAGATTTTTCCATAGAACTAACACCACGGTCAGTTCCGGCTTCAAAATCCCCTTATCGCATGAGCGCACTAGAGTTGGTGGATATAGAACTGCAATTGTAGGATTTGATTGAGAAGGGATATATCTGACGGACTTTGTCCCCTTGGGGAGTACCGATACTTTTTCTTCAAGAAGGAGGATGGTACGATGCGAATGTGCATTGATTACCATCAACTTAACGAGATGACCATCAAGAACCAATACCCAATCCCTAGGATCGATGACTTGTTCGATTAAGTAGGAGGAGCCAATATCATTTCAAATATTGACCTGCGATCTGGGTACCATTCGGTATGGATTCGTGATGAGGATATTCACAAAACCACCTTTCGTATGAGGTACGACCACTACGAGTTTGTAGTGATGCCAATCGGGTTGACCAATGCACCTGCGAAGTTTATGTGTATGATGAACAAGATGTTCAGTAGATACCTGGATAAATTTGTTTTGATCTTTATAGATGACATCCTAGTTTAATCTAACAGTAAAGAGTAACATGAGGATAATCTCCACATAGTTCTACAAGTGTTACAAAAACACCAGCTCTACGCCAAGTTTAGTAAATGTGTTTTTTACAAACCATAGATATAGTACTTGGGTCACATCATCTCTAAGAAGGGGATAACTATGGACCAGGAAAAGATTAAATCCATACAGGATTGGCCTACCCCTACTAGTGCCACCAACATTAGATACTTTTTGGGATTATCCAGTTACTGCCAAAAGTTCATTGAGAACTTCTCGAGGATAGCTTGTCCCATGACCTCTTTGCAAAAGCAGGAGAACAAGTTCTTCTGGGAGACCAAGTGCGAGGAAAGTTTTCAAAAGCTTAAATATCTTTTGATGATTACACCAACACTACGAATTGTGGATCCCGATGGGGATTTCGTTGTTTTCACGGATGCAAGCAAGGATGGGCTCTTAACCTGTTTACATGCAGGTGCACCTAGTGATCATAATTTTTTTACAGAAAGTTGAACGTTTGGTCACTAGTGTTTATACTTGCTGCTAGTGACACCTACTGGTTGTTTATTACTGTTCCTTACAGACTTGTAGTATTGACAAGGTCAATACTACACCTATCATTGCATGACACAACTCGGTATTTTTAATGGAATTTATTGTTCTTGGGGTAATTATTATCAATTGTTCATACCCTAGTTTGTTTGTATTACATGTTTATTTTACGAGAAGTAATTAACTTATACTTTTGTTTTATTCTTTTACAGGTTCTACTATCGTTGGTTAAAAATGAAACTTGGTCTATGTTTATACAACATACCATGGCATATTGCATATGCCATGGTCTTAGGCTTAGAGCCTAAAGAGTTTGATGCATAAGTTTCTAAAGTTTAAAACCTAAGGTAAGCAATACATATGTTAATGTTGAACTTGTATTAACCTGGGGTGGCGAATATAATATATAGTTTATACCATGCATAAGGGGTTTAAGACTTTTAATGGGTTGGGAGGCATTCAATACTAAAACGTATGGAAACTATGGATAAGTGGCTTTGGGGTTTTGATAATGGGAAATAGGGTGGCTCCATTAATGTGCATTGGAGTGTGTTGCAGCCCAAGTTTAGGGCTTGGCTCACAATGGGGTTTGGTCATTACTCAGTTCATTTTTTCCCCTTCTCATCTACACGGAATATGGTGAAGGAAACTTCCAGGTTCACAGAGGTAAGATTCGTTTGGTTTCTGCAGCATTGTTTGATGGTTTGTAGCTTAGCCATGATTTCCATGCTTCTCATCCATCTCGTTGCTGGGTGGTTTCTAGTGACATGGCTGGCGAGGAGCTGCATAGTTCAAAGCTTTGGGAACAAATCATGGGTGATGCCATATCGTTCATGGTAAGCCTGTTAGTCAAGCCTGCAATTGTCACCTCTCGGCTTTATAGTTGAGACTGAGTTTCATCTCGTTGTTGGTTGGGGTTTAATGTGGGATTTTTTATTTTCCTTTGGGCCTGAGTTTATAATGATTTGGCAATGTAATTTTTATGATGATGTTGGAAACGAATGGGATTATTGGTACATTTGACTAGCTCTGTGTGTAAATTGTAAATTGTGTTTTGTTTATTTTAAAATCCATGGAAACACCATTGCTTGAAATGGTGCCCTGGCCAATGGAACTCAACTGTGTAAACTCGATTATGATTTTTATAAGACTGTTTATAAGTGTATACTGCATTTTCTTTCAATGGTTATTTATGCTAGGTTTTATATGGAATTTCCTTGCATGGTTGGACTGTGTATATTCGCTTCCATTATTTGATTACTTGTAACGCTGTAAATGGTGATAGCATATGGATTTGGTCCATGGTAGATGTAATAACTTAGATGGGTGCATACTTACCATTTTAGTATTTACTGTGTAAATGGAAAAGTAATATCGGCCGTGGGTGTAAAAACCCTGCATTGGAAATCCTTGGTCTAGGTTGGTTGTTGACAAGGTTTTCACTCATCTGAAAAGGTTTAGTTTAGTTGACTGTATGTTTTATTTATGGGGTCGAGGCCATGTTTACAATGTGTGTGTGAAAAGTGAGAGTCTCATGACTTCTCTGTAGTGAAATTGTTTTACTGTTACAGCCTGTATACACTCTGTGTATAGCGTGTCCTTATGAAATGTAGAACAACTCTACAGGATTTGAATCCTGGTCGTTGTTTATACAATGAGTTTTTAATATTTGGGTGGTTTCTATTTGGGCTTTAGTGCCCACATGATTCGATTCCTACAATATCTTGTATAATTACTTTGAGTTGTTAAACTTGCCTATGGTTTATTTTATATAATGGCATTGAGTATTATGGTATGCGTTTTGACATTTGGGTTTCCACAAGATTCAATATTTGGATCTCTTGTTTGAATATATAGTTCTAATTTAGTGTTGTAACTACACTTTGGTTTTTTTTACATGTTTGCTGTAGACTGTATTATGTTGGATCTTTTATATTATGTTATATGATTTCGATTATAAAGTCTTTTTATGTGTATTTTAATGCTTAGATGGTTTGACTTGTTTACTTAATGTCATGGATTTATATTATTGGTAATTTAATATTCTGGTTTATACTTGGAGATATAGATAGTATAGTGGTTATAAATCATGGACCATGTATAGGGCCTTGATTTCTTCGACTGCTAAAGAGATTAGAATGAGATTTCTTTTAATGGGAATGATTTGATTATTAGCCTATGGTTATTTATTCAGACCTTGAAAGGTCTTGGTTGGTTCTTAATATTCGCTCTGGTTTTTGATATTTTATGGTTATCCTTTTAGCTATATTTATAATATTAATTTTTTTTAAATGAAGTTCCTATTTCCTTCCAGTTAATATGTACATATATATAATATTTATTTAATAAAATAATTAACATTGTTATAGATTATTCTAGCTATGAAACGTACGTCTGAACTAGTCTTTTAATTATAACATGCCTCTACTGACAATATGCAATCTGTCAGTAGAGTAAATAGGCCAACTTATCAGCTAGACCTTTAAATCTGAAATGAATATTAGTTTGTAGGAAGACAATACTAAAGAAGTAAAAGACAGTACAAAATTAAAACCTAAAACTACCAAACCCTTGATGATATTAAACATGAATTAAATTACAGCCTAGGGTTATGGATTAAAAAGTAACCCCTAGAAGATTCAAATAGAAGACAAACACATAGGGTTAGAAAATATAAAGTAAAAATTTTCTTGAATTAGCCAACATTTGAGTCTAGAAAGTGAAATAAGCAGTCGAGGACCTCATACCTATAAATTGAAGCTCCGTTAATGGCTAAAACCTGCACACTCAGATAACCAGCATTAACAAATCATAGGCAGATCTGACCTTTGTATTAGATGGATGAATCACTTTGGAACTACCACGTTCCAGCAAACCATGACCCGGAACCGTTCCTAGTTTCAATTCGGATCCCCCCGAGCTGGTTCCAACATGCAATTATCTTAGAGCTCCTAAGGTAAGGATACCCTAGTTTGTATATCAGGTCTAGATCAGTTCTCTCTTTTCTTTCTAGGAAAATGTTCTCCAAGAAATATCTTGAGAATTTTCGCAGAATAATGACTCCAAAAGATAGATGAGATCCCTGAGCCTCTCTTTCACTTGGGACTTTATAGACAGACTTTTCAGTCAAAGGGGCAGTTAAATCAAGAATTGCTTCATTTCTTGATTTAACCCTTTTCATTTAATTTCATACTTTTAATATTTAACTTAGGAACTTTTAGCTAGTTCCCAATTTGACTTTTATAGGTGTTATACTATTTAATTTCATCTTAGTAATAATAGTAATAGATGGAACTTTTCCTTCTTTCTGACATTATTAATATTATTACTATATTTATTCTTTATACATACCATGCATAAAATAGATAATAATATAACATTTGTTAACATTTGACTTGGGGTATCACATATTGCGATCCTTAGACTTACGACACTTTCTTCATTAAGGTCATGAAGTAGATGGTTAGGTCTACTAGGCTAGGAAACTCTAAACATCCTTGCATGTTGGATTCGCTCATATAACATGGTTGTTCTTCAGTACTTGATGAGAATGCAGAAATTCGAAATTGAATTTAATCACTTATATATAATTTTGATGAGATCAATATTTTTCTTGAGCCATTTTCACTCGAGAATCATTAATTCTTTTCAGTAACTCCTAGCATTTACCAGAGCGCATACTTAACGCTAAAAACAGGGAGTTACAAACTTAGTGCAATTCCAGAGTTCTTCACTCAACACTAATGCTAGGATGTACTTGCATGATACACCTAGGGATACAATGGCCAAGGATCCGATGTTCCAGAGCTTATGCTCAACATCAACATTGAAGGCTTCAGGGCTTATGATCAACACTTCCAAATTATCTTTTCATGTGTTTTAGAGCTTCATGGTCAATGCAAATATAATACTCATGTGCTCTAGAGCTTCTTGCTCAACACAAACATCAATCACTCATGTGCTCTAGAGCTCCTCTCTCAACACAAAACATATAAGCAATCAAGTGCTTCAGGGTCCACGCCCAACACAAATAAGCATATGTATATATATATCGTCGTCAACAATTGGATTACGCCCAATATGTAAAAAAAATCATCATGTTCATATGCAATGGGGTCTTCGAATGAGTATATAAAACATCAAGATAACATCATAATCAATAGGCTCATTGTCATAACCCCAAATTTTCACAAAAATTAAAAAATTTTGATGTAACATAAATTGTTTATAGCTGTAGTTTGTTATCTGCTAGCGGTTAACAGATAAATGAAACAGTTAACAAACTAATGATTAACATTAATACTAATTTAATTTCGATATGTGATGTAAATAATCCACATTCTGTTGTTTCTAGCTGTACTGATGATTTGATTTGGTCAAGTAGGTGAGAAGTTACTTTCTAACGGGGGCTTACTTAGCTATTGCTAACTTACTTGGATTTCTGGATCTTACAGGATTGAAAGGTAAATTTTGAATCAGTAAGAGTTTATTAAGGCGTTAATCCAGATATACTTCTTTTAGAATAAATATATTGCTAGAGAAAAAGTTTGCTTAATAGAATTCAAGGGTACTACAAGGTAAAGTAACGTTTCTTTAACTTGTTTTGCGACTGTGACAGTACTTTAAAATTCATGTCGTAAAGATCAATACTTTTCCCTACTGATTGTCTTTTATCAGAATGACTGTTATTTTAGATCAATCTTCTTTCCATCTATACGATACGTTATTTACCAGTTCTTCATAGAGCTCATAATTTAGTGTACCAACACTCTTATTGAAATAAGAGTTTTCTGCTGTTGTTATTTCTAAAATTTAAAACATTTTTTAAGTATGGAAATAGACCTAAGCCTTTCAAGAAACAAGCTTATATAGAACTATTAGCTTTACCTTTAATTAATCTTTAGTAGAGGAATCTTATCACCTTATTATTTCATTGTTTTTTTATAAATGATCATTTGCCTGTGTCGTCAAGTTGTGATTCTAACTTCCAAATTTCTTCATGACATAAGTAATGTGATGAAGTTACATTATCATATTATTTATTTATAAATAATAGTGATGCTATATGTTTTCTTAGATAGTTTTAATATCTTTTACTACCAAGGCAAATCTAGGCTTCATTTGATTCATTTGGAGCTTTGGTTACTTATGGAAACCAAACGATTACAACTTCCATGAATTTTATCTTACCCTTAGTACTATACACTTCATACAAAAGTAAGAATTTATTCTAGAGTCTAAATACTTTTTATATACACACTATTGATTTATAAACTAGATTCTTACTATTAGTCTTACATAAAAACTAGTTCTAACATCATGGTCTTTCTATATAATACTTGAATAAATCATTATTATTGGACTATTATCTTAAGATAAAGTTCATATACCCTACTATGGATCTTTCCATAGTGGTTATTTTACCATCGAAAGATTTCATTGTTTACATATAACAAGGGTTAACGATATCATAAAAACCTCACTATTCAAAATAGTTTGACTTAATGTTTATTATTGATACGTTATGTTTTTTACTTTGTATATTATATTATCATTGTGATCATTTTATACATTATTAACAATAATTTGATTCTCGACAGTGCAGTGGAGACTATACAACTCGACCCACTGTGGACTGAACAAATTTGTGTGCACGTGGAACATCCACCATCATGCAATGCATGATTTAAAAGCTTACCTTGCAACCCTAATGTCCTCATTCTTCATCGAGGGTTTTGGTCTTTAATCTCTCTATTTTACTGCAGCCATGAGGGCTCGCTTGTGCTCGTCTCTAGATCCAATGTCTATGTGTAGATGAGTGTTGCCACTCTAGTGTAACGGTTGCGAAGTTCACAGCTCACATTTGGTGTTTTTCTTCCTACACACAATACGCTGTCGTGAGGGTAGTGAAGCTATGTCAATAGTTTTTAGTGTTGTTTCCTTTCGTGACCATTGCCAAAGTTTACTCCTGCTCATGGTGTAGAATGTATTGTGAGCCTCGTCGCCTTTATCACTAGTGAGCATGAGGGTTGTGCTACTCGTGGTGTGGGATCAAATCCTCCTCGGCTTCCAAATCTTTCGCTTCAAGGTAAAGAAATTCATCCTACAAATGTTATAAGCTTTAATATTACAGTTACAATTATAAACTCAGTTTCTAATCAATATTTTTGTCTTCACTTCTAGGTGATGGTTCGCCTTTTTGTTTGGAAGAATCCTCTCCACATTTGGATTGGCATCAAGTCCTATGGGTAAGCCCCGGTTACAATGTGGCAACTCCCTGCTTGTACAGACTTAGGGAAAAATGGTTTCAGTTGGGAAGAAGTTACGACCTCGGTTCCTCCAGTCTTGGGATGTTTGGTCTTCAGTTTTAAGATTTGTTTTTCCTTATTAAACCCTTGCATATAGTTGGGTTGCTCCAGCCTTGATGTCGTGACTTGTGATACTCTTTTCTTGACTTATAAAGGATATACAGTAATATAGGTTTTAATAAATTTAAAGTTAGTTTTGTTTTAAAACCCATGCCACGATGCTGGTACATCGACCCTAAGCTGGGTGTTGTAATCTGGTTAAGTTTGCATCCTTACGGCCTGTCAATGTAATACATTGGGTTCTAAGAAAGATTTTACTTCGAGCTGTGTCTCATTTTTTTGCAGTAATCTTGTATTTGTAACTCTGTGTACATTAGGGTTTTTCCTGTTCAACTGTTGATGAAGAACATTACTGTCTAAATATCTTTTGTAAATTAAATTATTGTTATTATTTAAGACTGTAACTCAGTCAGTGTGTGTAATTTATAAAATTAACTTACTTGTTTGGAAAATACAAGCAAGGGTTTTCCTGAAATGAAACCCTTGTCTAATCAAGTTCTTCAGTTTATTAATAATTAGATTCTGCTACTGGTTAGTTTGGTTAAGTTATTATTATAGGTGTGTTGTGTAAATGTACATTTGTTTTCAGAAAGGACTGTAATAGTCTATAATAGACTAATCATTTATATATATAAATATCCAAGCAATTGGTTTTGTAGCTTAGATGTTTTTATTTATAATAGTTAAATAACTTGGTTAGGGTTTTGACCCTGAAGATTTATATTTACAGGTATAAGCGTGTCATTAATTATAAATAATTTCTACATAGGTATTATTTAGTTTTATACTAGTTATTAATTATGTTTTCATTGCTTTTATTTAATAAACTGTCAGGTAGAATTTACTCAGAGTTTTTTAAAAGATATAGCATAAATTCTGTAACTCACTTTACTCTTTGTAATCCAAGTACTTTTAAATTTAACCCTATTTGGTTTATAGTAAATATTAGTCCTAGATATAGTTGATATTGTTAGAAAATAAACTAAGTGATTAGTAGCTTGTTGATTTACTTAACTGTATGTAATCAATGTAACTCTAATGTAATTTTCTGCTGCATTTCATTCAGGTACGATGTGAAAACAGAGAAATATAAACATATCATAACACTGTTTAACCTCCATAATATTTTAACATGAATAAAATTACTCTATTGTCTGTAAATACACAATTCTCAAACATTATCTTATCTTCTTAAACATTCTACATGTGCTAGAGTACTACCTGGAATTTCCAGGTGTGGAAAAACACAGTCTAGAAATTATTTCTATTCTAACACATTACTTTTCTAATCAAGTTCATTTCTTCAATCATTTAAAAAGACTGATAGATTATAACATTCTACAAACTAACTCTGTAATATTCACATATTAGTCAAACTCAGATTGATTTATCTAATACAATAAAACAAAATAAAGTAGAACCTACTTAGGACAGATGACAACATCATTAGAAGGCCCTTCCTCCCTACCAATCTCCTGGAGAGTGCTTAAACAATGCTTCCTCAGGACCCCCGAGCATGTTCCTGATCTTCTTGGCTAAGAACTGGTGGAGCATGCAAACAGTAGATTAGTCCAATAACTTAATAAAACACCCTACTCTCAGCAGTAAGATCTTCCAGCTTAAAAGTTGCACTATATCACTCAACAGTTATCCCCTCAAACTCTTTCCACAATTCCCTTCCATTGAATTTCTCTGAAGTACATTCATTCACCTGAATGATCACTTCTCTAGAATGAGTAGCCTCAGCTCTCTTCAATGGGAATTTTTATAAATATTGCCTAGGTATTTTTGGGTCAGTTTTCATTAATTGAGCCACTTGCTCTAATTCCACTTTCTTGGGGAATCATGATACCAAATGTAGGAAGGTTTCCACCTGCAACAGTTGGAAGTGGTTTGAGGATGCTGCCAGAAGTCAGTTTGCACTCTACCCAGTCTCCTCCACCAATTTGACCAGTAAACACTCTTTTAACATCTCTCCTAAGCTGTTGTCTCCTCCTTTATTTATTTATAAATAAAATATTCATAATTACATTAAATATCCTTGACTTTGCTGAGTCATCAATTACAACTTAGCATAAAATTTAACATATTGTCCTCAAATAATATAAAATTGTTTTTGCAAAATTGGAGCATGTGACACTCATGCATATAAGTGTTAGGTCCAAAATTCAGGATATTACAAACCATATTCTCCCCATGCTGCACATAATTCAGAAACAGGGGTTTTTGAAGCAATTCACTCTCATTTGCATGTGTATTGTTGTTTTGAAGTTTAGGGTTCAATTGTTTGCATAGATGATTCGAAAGAACATTAATACACATGCCTCCATTTAATAAATTCTTTTTTCAAATATGTGCTTTGAGCCATATTTAAATGGAATTGTCATTTTATTATTTTTTTCCACCACCATATTCTGAATAGTTTCCCTTACTTTATCATCATTCTTAACGCGTTTCCATATCATGAAGACTATGTTCTATAACGTTCCCCAAATCAATAAGAGTTTTCAAATAGATTTAGAAAATGGGTGAAAACTCAAAGTTGGGTAACACTTCTGTGAGAATCGGGTGCCAAAACAACATAGCGGGCATTATTCGGCCAAATAACTATATTTATTCGGTCGAATAATTATAGTTATTCAACTGAATAACGAATCATTTATTCGACCGAATAAACTTTAACGACAACTATTTAATTTGACGGAATGGATTGTCGGCCGGTAATTTTTACCGGAGGTTCAATATTAATTCGGCCGAATAATTTTTCACCATATAAGGCCAGTTGTAGCCTCATTTTTGTTGTTTTGGATTGCAGCAATTTGTCGTCGTCTTGGTCCTCTCACCACCCATGTCGCCACCCATCTCGTCTCACCACGCGTCACTCCAGCTGTCTCATCTCGCTACCTACTTGGTTGGTCATTGATTGTCATCCCCCTCCACGTCACCCAGCCATCTGACATGTAAATCTGTCATCCTGTCACCCCTCTACCTGTCTGGTTTCCTCGTGACGTGGAGGTTTGTTCGTGGAGTTCAATCGTGGAGGTCTATTTGGTGTGGAGGTCTGTTCAAAGTGGATGTCTATTTGTGGAGGTGTACGTGGTCTTTTCATGGTGTGGTCTTGCTATGCTGCCCCTTGTCTATCAGGTAAATATGTGTGTTTATAGTAATTAAAGGAAAGTCATGTGTTTATTGTAAATGATTGTTATGTCTATTGTTCTGAATTTTTGTTATAGAAATGTATAGATCAAAAATAAACTTTATTAAAATGTTCATGTTGTTAAAATGAAAAATTATGTTTTTCTATAGTTGATAGAAATGTCATGGGTAATATAATTCACTGTCCCTTTGTAGACGATTTAATTAGGATGTTATCTTTTACGTGGAAGAACAATATAATATTTTAGAATTTATGAGACTTCTTTAGTTGGGAATTCATTACATGAGATTGTATAGGCAGTTTATTTCTTTATCAACAACAACGAGCTCACTTCTTATTCCTTTATTAATTAGAAAATTTTGATTTATTGTTGTTAGATCAACTTGAACTGTCACTGAATTGATCTCACAGTTTTTTTTGACATTGATAAAGTTGTAAAGTGTTGTATGAATCTTAGTTGAATGTGATAAATGTTAAAGAGTAGCATTGATACTCTGGTATTTAATAAGAGTACAAGATTGTCTTACCTTTTCTTGTCACTGACAGCTTTGTCATAGTTTCATTTGTAATATGGGAACAACTAGTCATAGTTCCATTTACAGTATGGTAGACATTGAACTCTGTCCATTTGGACAGAGTTGAACAACTCCATTTGGACATAGATGAACAGCTCTGTCCAAATGGACAGAGCTAATCAACATTGTCTAAATGGACAGAGCTATTCAAATTTGTCCATTTGGACAGAGTTGAACAGGTCTGTCCAAATGTACAGAGCTGAAAAGCTCTGTCCAAATGGACAGAGCTGATCAGATCTGTACATTTGGACAGAGTTGTTCAACTCTGTCCATTTGCACAGAGTTCATCTACTCTATCCAAATGGACAGAGTTGATGATCTTTGTCCAAATGGACAGAGTTGAATAGCTCTGTCCATTTGGACAGAGTTGAACATCTCTGTCCAAATGGACAGAGCTGATCAACTCTCTCCAAATGGACCGAGCTGATCAACTCCCTAAGTAAACAACTTATTTTTGTATTTTTTCTCATTGGTAGGGGACAGGATTTCAAAACCTTTTCATTTCACATCTTTCCTGAGTTACAACTTCAGCTGTAGTGTAAAAACTATATAGTTTTGTCCATAAGCTCTACTACTTGCTTTAGTCCATACAACTATTAGCCGAAGTATAAGTCTCATGGCACTTTATGACTATCTTAGTCCATGATGCATTGCATTAAGATCCATTTCCATTTCATGCTTTTCTGAAACATAGAGAGAAAAGGTTAGATAGAGAAAGGAAATTTTAAAGAAAGAATTGCTTTATCTTCTTATGGGGATGGAGACCAAAACAACCAGAAGTGTAACGTAAAACCATAGGGATAGGATAGACTAATGGGGGGAATCCATAGGCGTATGTAGTCAGTCCCTAGACGTTCTCCTTAGTCCATGTTGAAATATATATGTCCTTGCCATTTGATGTGATAAATACATGAAATCACAATAGATCATTGATAGCAGTTAGTATTGAAACTGAACATGAGTGCAGAAGACAAAATAGAATCTCTATCTATATTTAATAGTGATTCTCTCACTAACAACTCTATAACGACTAGGTAGCTAGTAGCCAGCAGCAGTGTCTGTCTGTAGAGTAGGTAAGTACTTGCACTTGCCTTAGACTACTTTTTTATACTTAGCAAAAGGTAGTTCATGCAGAGTTCATCAACTCTGTCCCTGATAAATTTACTTAGCAAAACATATTTTAGTATGTTTTATATAAATTAGAAACAAAAAACCATTATTACACATCACACATCAAATTTTCTGATTACTGATTTGTTTGGTCTAATGTGTTTTTAATTTAAATCATAAAAGAAACATATAACTTGTATAATGCTTATTAGTTATCAGTTTATATTTACTATTATATTAGGATATTGTGCATTTTTTTAAACTTTAATCTTAGTTCATAGGTATTATAAGGAAGATATTCGTTCATCAACTTTGTCTATGGACAAAGTTCATGAATGAATACTCTATCCAGGGACAGTGTCGATGAACTCTGTCCACATGGAGTGATGAACATAACTCTATCCATGTGGACAGAGTTGAGAAACTTTGTCCATGTAGAGTTCATCAACTCTTTCCATGCAGAGTTCATAAACTCTGACTCTGATTAGTTTACTTAGCATAAGGGTTTTTTATGATTTTATGGAATAATGAAATTTTTTGTAGTTGACATAAAGAAATGTAGCTTTAATTTCATATTTGATGATATTGTTTCCATTAATTTTAGAATTGTAAAATACATCAAAAGCACAGAGATTTCTATGTTAATTTCTCATACATCCAACAATAGTGTAGCTATTTTCATTTTAAGAACTATTAGATAATATTATGGACATCTAGGTCTTTATTAAAAATGTAGTTTTAAAAATCTAAAACACATAAAAAACACAGAGATTGCTACATTAATTTCTCATACATCCAACAATAGTGTAGCTATTTTCATTTTAAGAACTATTAGATAATATGAGGGACATCTAGGTAATAAAAACTTAGCTTTTATAGGAGCTAGTTCTCTAAAGTTGAGGAATTAACATGCAAAATTTGAATATGTTATGAGTCGATATATTAGATAATGTTGAGGACATATAGGTCTTTATTAAAAACTTAGTTTTTTAGTGGTTAGATCTTTGAAGATGAGAAATTAACATGTAGAATTTGAATATGATACGAGTTGATTTGTGTAATCTTGTATATATCATATAAAATGGAAACATATAATAAATTAGCTTTAATCATTTAAAGAACTATTAGATAATATTAGGGATATCTAGGTCCTTATTGAAATCTTAGTATTTATAGTAGCTAGGTCTTTGAAGTTGATTAATTAACATGTAGAAGGTTAGGCCCTTAGTGATTAAGGAATTATGACTCTCGAACTTTAGGCCTGGATATTTAGGCCTGACACACTATCTCCCCGCATTTTCCACCTCTCGACTTGCACAATTATTTAATGGATCAGCATGTTTGGCTTCAACTTACTCTACTTTTCACCCTTTGGCCTCTGAACCAAAACAAGTTTATGGCATGTGCCGGGGTCAAAACATTATATAGCGTGTGTAGTAACCATCATATGCCAGTGTATTTAGTGGATTTAGGGATCTTCCTTATCACGAAGAAGCCTCATTGTCTTTATATATGTTATTTCTCCATACCACCTTTGTTTTTTATTTATATTTCATTAAAATCTTAGTTTTAATAGTAGCTAGGTCTTTGAAGTTGATTAATTAACATGTAGAAATTGATATTTGTGTGCACTTGTAGATATCATATCCAATGGAAAGAGAGTAGCCTTTGAGACATAAGCATAGGAAGTCATCACATTCTTCGGGAGTTGGTATCTGAAATGAAAATCGAAGATTATCGACTTCACCTCGAGATTCAAGCTTATTGTATAGTTCACATTCATCTGATCATCGACGTGGCAGTAGTGGTAGACATGATTCCCCCTTATCATCTATGGGTGAACATGGATCTCAACCTTCTGTATGGGAGACAAGTGTGGAAGCAGAGCAAGGTTCGCAAGAGGCTCGTCATCCTACACAGGGTAGTGAAGGTCGAGCAAGGACGCAATATGTCCAGGTAGAAGAGGGTTGTACGCACATTACGACCTATCCATCAGATTTACTGGAGGAGATTCCATGGGAAAGTTGTCTTCAACAAATGACCCTTGAAAGTTGTAGTGCTCATTATGACAAGCTGCAAAACGATTTTTCTAGTTTGGATCTCGCTCCAAAGAATAAACAAAGTATAGAGATGGTTTTGCAATCATTGCAAAAATTCATTGAGGTATATGACGATCTTGGACCAAAAACAGATGGTTTTGTTGCCTTGATGCAAAGAAGAAAGGCACAAGTGATGGGTCTAGACAAGTGGGCTGTTGTGAAGGAGAGGGTGACTAGAGAACAGGCCAACTCAATGTTCAACTTCAAAGAGGGCCTAAAGCAGAAAGTATTGAAAGTACAATATTTTAAGCACCCTGAACTTGCACATTTTTTATATGATCGGTTTCTTGTAGCCTATGGTCGGTTGCCATGGAACGATGAGGTTTCTAATTATTTTGTTAGGTTTTTTAATGCTGAATTGTTTTTAGGAATGAAGCCAGACTATACTGATATTCATTCCAAGTTTTATGGAGTTGGAAAGGGGAGGATATGCAATCGAAAAGGTGCCCTTAGAGATCCCAGTACTTTTCAACCTCCACCTCTAATATCTCGTCCACCTTAGGCTTGTGACTTACAAATTGGAGATGGAGCCCACATCAGAAGTTGGAACAACTACAAGGCATAATGTTGTTGAAGGTTTGACTTCGACATTTGTAGGAGTTGATGTTGGATTGAGTCGAGAGAGGGCTCGAGCCACTATTCGGCAAGATTTTGTTTACAAAATAAATGATGAGTTAGATTGTACAGGCATTGAAGATCTAAAGGCCTATGCTAAGCTTTGTCGTAATATATCTTCGGATAGAATATCTAATGACACGTCAAGCGTAGGAGAGGTTTGTGTACTTTCAATCTATCAATTTTATTTATTTATTTTGAATTAAACTTTTTGTTACATTATATATATGTATGATAAATTAATTTTTAATGTATAATAATAAATACATTACGTAAATGTTTATTGTTTTCAGTTTTCTCGATTGTTAAATGAACAGAATTTTATAGTCTCCACTAGTCAAAATGCTGGAAATGTAGAAGAGCATTTTTGAGAGCTATATTTAAAATTTACACATTTATATTTATGTTTGAAAGATATTTTTTTTAGTTTTTAATTTTAACTATCTATCTTATTATTAATTTGACTTATTTATGTAGGTTTCATTAGATTCAAACTTTTTAGATGATTTTCCATCTATTGTGAGCTAATGTTTTATTTTTTTGTTTTGGTTTTAAGTTAATTGCTAAGCTTAATATTTTTTGCTTTTACTATGATTTATTTATTAACAAAATTTAAATTTTAAGGGAAGAGAACATATTGAAATTGGAGGTGAAGATATAGGTTCTTTGATGGATGTGGATATTGACACCGAGGTAATTTTGTTCATAATTGAATTGTTCTCTGATATATATGTTTAAATAGTTTAAATAATGTTTGACATTTGTAAATTGCTTTTATATATGTTGAATCTTGGGTATCTTCGATCTTTTCGAGGAAAAGGAAAGACTCCATTGGACGATAGTGTTGGAATTGTAAGTTTAATATTTTATTTTTTTGAATTTAGTTTAAAATAGCCTAAATAATTTATAAGATTTAAAAATTGTTTTTATATATATTGTAGCTTGGGTCTACTCCACCTTTTAGAGGCAAAGAGAAGACTCCATTGGACGATAGATAATTGGAGGTAATTTTGTTAATAATTGAATTGTTCTTCGATATATTAGTTTAATGTTGTAATGTTTTGATTTTGGTTTAAAGTTCTTTAAATAATTTATGATATTTATAATATGTTTTTATACATGTTGCAGATTGTTACAAGTCCAAGGGAAGACCCTAGTTGAGGATAGTGGTGGACTTCCAATTAGAAAATTATTTAAATTGTTCTT
>LPNX010029644.1:339535-413580 GCA_001517045.1 Pseudotsuga menziesii
CATTGAACTCACATATACATAATTGTTTTTTTGGATTATGATACATGTACATTGAACTCACATGTTCATGATTGTTTTTTTGGATTATATACATATGCATTGACCTTAGATATTTTTTTTTGGATTATATACATGTATATGTAAAGGTTAGAAATGTTAGGAAGTTTTGATAGGTGCAATCTAATGTTAAGAATGAATATTTATGAAGTTTTGATTGGTGCAAATATATGAATGCATGTAAATTATTAAATTTATGTATGTTTGTTGTTGAGAAGTTGGGAGTGATAGAAATGTTATGAAGTTTTGATAGGTGCAATCTAATGTTAAGAATGAATATATGGGAAATGTAAATGTTAGGAGTGAATGTGGGAATGGGGGAATGTTAGGAGTGAATGTGGAAATGGGAGAATGTTAGGAATGAATGTTTTGATTGGTGCAATCTAATGTTAAGAATGAATATATGGGGAATGAATATGGGAATGATAATGTTAGGAATGTTAGGAAGTTAATGTTATCAATGTTAGGAAGTTTTGATAGGTGTAAATATATGAATGTTAGGAAGGTGTAAAATATTTTTAGTGTTGAGAAGTTGAGAATGTTAGGAATGCTAGGTATGTTAGGTGAAAATATGTGAATGAATGTTAAGAAAAGTTAGGAATGTTAAGAAGTTTTGATAGGTGCAAATATATGAATGCATGAATGAATGTAAGAATGAATATATGGGGAATGTTAATGTTAAGAATGAATATATGTGAATGGGGAATGTTAATGTTAAGAATGAATATATGGGGAATGTTAATGTTAGGAGTGAATGTGGGAATGGGGGAATGTTAGGAGTGAATGTGGGAATGGGGGAATGTTAGGAGTGAATGTTTTGATAGGTGCAATGTTAGGAGTGAATGTGGGAATGGGGGAATGTTAGGAGTGACTGTTTTGATAGGTGCAATATTAGGAGTGAATATTTTGATAGGTACAATGTTAGGAGTGAATGTGGAAATAGGGGAATGTTAGGAATGAATGTTTTGATAGGTGCAAATATATGAATGTTTGAAATGACTGTTAAGAATGAATGTTAGAAAATGTTAGGTGCAAATATATGAATGAATGTTAAGAAAGGTTAGGAATGTTAGGAAGTTTTGATAGGTGAAAATATATGAATGTATAAATGAATGTAAGAATGAATATATGGGGAATGTTAATGTTAAGAATGAATATATGGGGAATGTCAATGTTAGAAGAGAATGTGGGAATTGGGGAATGTTAAGAGAGAATCTTTTGATAGGTGCAATGTTAGGAGTGAATGTTAGCAGTGAATGTGGGAATGTTAGGAGTGAATGTTTTGATAGGTAAAAACATATGAATGAATCTTAGGAAATGTTCAGAATGTTAGGAAGTTTTGATACGTGCAAATATATGAATGTTATGAAAGGTTAGGAATGTTAGGAAGTTTTTATAAGTGCAAAATATATGAAAGTATGTATTATTAAGTTTATGTATGATTGTAGATGTAAAATATTTTCAGTGTTGAGAATTTGAGAATGTTAGGAATGTTATAAAGTTTTGATAGAAATATTTTTTATTACTAAGGTAAAATTAGCAACTTGATTCTGAATTTTAATATTTTTTATACTAAGGTAACACAGTAATTTAATTATTATATTTATTTTATGTTCCTTACAAGAAAAGAAAAGGAGGACTACAAAGTTGCAGTAGTGAAGAAACTACAAATAGAATTCCTATATAACCCCCCAGGATTTAAACAAAGGTGATGAAATGAATACAGAAAAACAAAAAGAAAGACTTGTAGAGTTATAGCGAGAATTCAAAAAGTTAAGGCCACCCATGTTTGATGGAGAATTTGAGGAAGCAATAGAATCTTGGTTGTTAAATCTGCTCTGTGGTGGAAGGAGGCTAAAAGTGTCAGTAACATACATAGTAAAGATTTGAGTTGGATTTTTTTTTAAAACTACCAAAAAAATGTGTATGTCAGAACGATATTGTGATGAGAAAGCCCAATAATTCAATGAATTGAGACCAATAGTGTTAACCATGGAAGAATTTGTAACCGAGTTTGTAAATTTAAAATGCTATGTACCATACCTAAGAGTTGAAAAAGCTAAGGTATACAGTTTTATCAGTTGTTTACCCCTAGTGTATAAGGAAAAGATTGTGCTTGAAATTCATAAACAATGGATGAAGCAATTAGAAAGGCCTAGTTGTGCTACCATTTTTTTAAACAAATATCCAAATTGAGTAGAAGTTGGAAAAATAAAAAAAATTGAAAAGATCGATCAACGTAGGAAAGGATTTAAACCCTCGCCTTTTGGAAAAGGAACAAGAGGTCATACTAATAAAAATTACAACAAGAGAAGTTCAACCAATAGAAATGGGGTAAAGAGTATCGAAAATTCCAGTGGAGGATGGAATAGTAACCCGTAAGCATGTTGCAAGAAGCTTCAACTGTGAATGACATAGCCAGGAATATCCCTATAATTAATGTTTCTTTGGAATATCGGCAGTCGGACCATCAATCCACCATGTTGGAAGTAGAAGGTAAAGTTTGGAACATACATGTTTCTATACTTATCGATTCAGGATCTAGTTTAAATTACATTGCACCAAAAGTAGTTGAAAAGTGTAAACTTAGTAAGGAAAAACAAAAAAATGCATGGTTGGTATAGCTGGCAACAAAGGTAAAATGGAAAGTTATGAAGATAGTTAAAGATTTGTTATTAGGTTTTAATGACTTGGATACCTTAGTTAATTTAAATATACTTCCCCTAGGATCCTATGACATTTTGATAGGTATGGATTGTCTAGAATCTCATAAAGCTGTTATCGACTATTTGCATAAAATTTTTAGTAGTGTGGATGAGGAGGATAAGTATCATACAATGAAAGAAATTTATAGACCTTTATCTACACAAAAAATTTGAGCACTACAAAGTAAAAAGTGTATTAGGAAAGGGTGTCAACTTTATGGCATCAAAATTAAATAATTTGAGCCCGAAAAATAAAAAATGGAATTGGAACAATTTTCTATTTTAAAGTAATTTGAAGTTGTATTTTGTGATAAGATATCAGTATTACCACCTAAAAGATATTTATATTTTACCATAGATCTAATTTCATTTTCAACACTAGTATCATGAGCTCCATATCATACAAGTATCCCAGAATTAACAAAATGAAGAATACAATTATAGGAGTTATTAGACAAAGGATATATTCAGCCTAGTGTATCTCCTTGAAGAGTACCTATTTTGTTCGTGGGTGTGCTATTAATATGATAAATTGTAATGTATTATTATTGTTTACTGTCGTGCATGGATAACTTATAGTTGATGAATAGATAACCAACCATTGATGGCAGATAACTAGAAGAATGCGAGCTAAAAAAAATTCTAGCCGACGATTTTCTTTTTGCATTTGTGTTGTAAATAATGGTTCTGTAACAGAAAAACATTGTTCAGACGAATAATTGTTTGACCAAATAACCTCTGAGACCTGAAACCTGCACAATTTTTAGGTTTCTCCATTTTTGGAAGGTAAAATGGATGCCTTACACTACAAATTGACTATCGAACTTGATACCATTAGTTTCGTTATTGAATCTACTTTCCATAGGTATAGATTTTGTTGTGTATAGGTGAGATCTGATTTTTTTTTTTTGTTTCTTAACATGTGTCGAGTTTCGTTTCATCTCTTTCAACATGCGGTGAAATGAAAAATATATCTTTAAAAATACACCACCTAAAAAATTGAAACAAATATGGTGCACTTAATTGGAGTGTCTACTTCAAAAGGGTATTCGTAAATTTTTAAATTTTATAGTCAATTGAGAGAAAAGTGGCGCAACCAAACACATGTTGAAAATCGACAAGGTTTCCCTATTGATCGAATTTAAAAAAAATTATAATTAGTATATAGATCCGTTGGTTACAAACTTATAGTCATAGCAATAGTATATTATGTGTAGATTGTCGTAACATATTTTACTTCTGCAAAACACAAGTTTAACAATGATTTTAGGGGTGCAACCAAACATGTCTATTTTTTAGTTCTTTCATTTTATAAGGACACACTGTCAAACATTTTTCCGAAACAACATATCAAATCTCAATAAAAAAACTGAAAAAATTATGAATATAAAGCTAACATAATTCTCTAAAAGTTTTGTTTTTACTTCAAAGTGAAATTCTAAACAAAAATATCACTTTCATTCGCCCAAAGTTGAAAAACATGAAAAAATCAAATTTATTATCTCATAAGACCCCCCAAAATAGACACCCATCTTCATGGATTCACCCAAATTTAAAGCATGAAATTGGATACCTTGGAGTTGAAAGCATTTTTGTAAAAGAATACATATCATGCTATTAAGGAAAAACTTGTTCTGTTTTCTGAGGAGTAAAATGTCTATTGACATTTCATATTTATGTCTTCTTGCTACTACGGTTATGGTTTAAGAAAATGGAATCCAAATAAAAACTTAGTTTCATTACTTTTAGTTTTGTCTCTTATTTGTTCATGCTAAAACTACTATAGCCTAAAGATGGAAAAATTTTCACATTTCAGCCATGCCAAGATAAATTTTACTCGATATTATATTCATTACATGAGAAAGAATAATTTTGGTGTACATCGACACCAAAAGGAATTATAAAGGAAAGAACTCAAATATGGCCTTGAAAAGTAACTTTTGAGCACTGCACAAGCTGCTATAGTTTATGTAATCTTGTTTTCTATGGCTCTTTCAAAATTAAAGTCAGGAATTGTATCTCATCCATTGCAGGGGAGAAGCATATTCTTAAATTGTTCTTTATATATAACGAACCAAACATAAGTCTAACAACTGATCTTACTTGGGAAGTCCTACATATACCATCTTCTCTTTTTACATCATAATATACCAAAGATTTTTACCATTATATAAAATATGGCATGCTCTACTCTATGATCAAAAACCTGTAAGACAACAAGAATTAGATCAAGCAGATATAAACATTATGTATCAAAACACAGAAACAATGTCTAACTTATCACACTGATATAGTTTCCAACTGCAGTTTAGTTCCCCTTGTGTGAGCCAAATCCCCTTCCTGATAAAATCAGCACAAAATATAGATGGCATGTAAAATATACAACTCTAGTTCATATGATGCAATAAAAGCAACTTATGCGCAGCGAATTGAAGTCACTAGACCTTGAAAGTTCACACACATTTAATACCAAATAAATAGGAAGTGCAATACCTACGAGAGGGCACTTATATTTCATTCTTCTTGGCCATCTGAAACTCTAATATATATTCAATGCGATTGAGACAATAAATGAACACATAAATCAGAAAAGTAAGAAGGAGCCACAACGATATACGTGGTTCATCTCAACTAGGGCTACATCCACCAAAAGTTTATAATATTCTATTATTTTAACTAATTTGAAAGGTTACAATTTTTGCAGCACCTCAACTGCAATTTACTTTTCCTTCTCAGGGAATAGAAGAGAGGCCCCATACTCTCCCTCAATATATAATTCAGTGTCAAAAGAAAATATAAGCAAAAAATATACAAACTGACTTTAGACTTGAAATGCAATCCCAACACAGTAAAAAGATCATCGGTTCTTGTTAATTTAACATAATCAAACAGTAGGAACAAGATGTAAATTTGATTCCCTTAATCCATACCCATGCTGGAATTCATGTTATATGCTATGAAATTGATCAAAGCTAAACCTGGAAATCGGATACAGAAAATCATCATATGAAGATGATTCTGGAAAAAAAATCGTAAATGAGTTCTTATAACCTCGCAGTCTTGGAATTATAGTCGATATAGGAGATCGTGTTTAGATCTATTAGAAGCATATTTATAAGGTATACTCATCACCTATATTAAATCACAAATTTGTAACTAAAGACCGATCCTTGAGAACAAGTTCGAGAATATAACAACATAAGCAGTGATGGAAGTTGTTACTGACGATTGAGTTCATATATAGAAGGATAATCATATGCTTATGATCAGTCGTTGGATTTGAAACTTATAGGTCTATCATATCAAACTTACAGGTTATATACTAAAACGTAGCTAAGATAGATTCCAGGCTCGGAAGTCGATACATAAGGTGGTAAACATGCAAGTAATATTAAGTCGCAGGTTTAAAGGATGCTGACATTGGAGATCGATTCTAGATATACTAATTAGGTCACAACTAAGTTAAAATATCACATCCAAAATGATAAACATGAAATCATAGGCTTGGGGCCAATTGATTCTAGTTGAGCTAAGATCTTTAATATTAATATATAAGATATGTAGCGGATACTAACTATTAAAATCAGATCCCTAACACTAACATCTAGAGTATGAGATCACAGGCTTTGAAGGCAAGGCTGAGGTTTTCGTTGAAAATCCACACCAATCAACACATAAGGTACTATTTAAAATCGCAGTCTGTAAGTTATGTCAAGTATTGGGATTGATCTGTATTAATACACACAAAGTATCATTTAAAAATCGCATCCTATAGGATACGCTGAGTATTGGGTTATATTCGGGATTAATAGACATAAGGTATTAAAAAATGAATCATGTAACCTATACTGAGTATTGGGTTAGATCTGCAAAAGTACACGCAGAGATAAAATTTACTACTTATGGGTATATAACCTCACACCATATAAATATAGTCTAAAATGTATGGCACCTGTAGGTTTTTCGGTAGATTCAAATGTACCAAATTTCCACACAGAGGTACACTTTCAGGTTATGCTTAAAAGGATGTGTTTATCGTTCAATGTAGGAAGGAAATACCACTCAAATAGAAATGAAAGTCGCATACCCTGGAATGCTTTTAGATCATATTTTGATCACGGTTATCTACCACAGATCTCGTTCCCAATGAAACAGTCGGCTACTGAAATGACAATCGAAAACTTTAATGTATGTATGCATCAACACATAAGCTTGAAGGTACTCACCAAAGTGTAAGTTGAAAGAGTAGAAGTTCTGGTTATTTACCAAAAACCCCTTCCAAGTTGCGCGTAGTCCAATAATGGGAAATTTCCAAATGCAGGTGCCCAAGACACCCACCAATTTGTGAGTGAGATACCTTTCCTCCAAACTGTATTTTTTGCACATAATTACACTGGACGCAAACCATGACCTGATTCATTTCAGCTCTCCCTCCCCAAAAGCATACCCCTCCACATGAGGAGAAGAGATGGTTTTCTCTGTGCTGAGCTCGCCATCTTCCTGGCCTCCCCCTTCATGTGAGCTTCCCTTAAAATTAAATAACCCAAAATATATTCCCCCATGAGGAAACAACATAACTATCTTCCTCCATTCATTCTTCTCCATGAAGGAAATAAATAATGACTTTCCTTTATTCGCTCTTTCCCACGAAGGAAAGAAATAATTACTTTCCTTTATTAGATCTTTCCCACAAAGGAAAGAAATATTCTATGGATTTTTAAAGATGTTATTCTTAAATCCCCCCTTCACTCATAATACAAAAATACATACCAAATTATGCTTTGAACATTATATTCAATAAAATCACTTCACTTAGGTATTGTTTTAGTCTTCTCAAATCCTTGTGACCACTAGTCCATATGTATTGATTTTTTTTCCTATAACTTGCTTGGTTATGCTTGTCAATGGAAAGTATGGCTACCCATTTGTCATTACATGAATATTATTAGTGAAAGGTAGTATTTCATTACTTCTTATCAATGATACTATATATATACTCGTACATGTATTTATGTATATAGAGTATAGTTGGTGCCTATGCTTATAAAGGTAAATCACTCCCTTTAAGATACTACCAATACGCTTTGAGAATTACTCTTGTTGATGAACCTTTAGAAGCGTATCATCTTTAATAATATTTTTAATATGGATATAATATTTTCTTAAGATAAAAGCTTGAGCTTCTTAATATAGGTTCTAGGGGAACTCCTTGGCACTTGATGCCTTAAGGTGTATCAGGTAGAATTATCCTTAAGGACCAAAAGGTGAGTTATTCTACTTGGGAATTACCTCAACCTAGGATGACACCTTAGGTCATTGAAACATTTATCCTTCTTTCAATTCCCAAGGATCCACTTACTATTTTAAGTTCCCCCCCTAGTGGATTCAATTGTCCTTCGATTAAGCTACGTCCAAGCCTTCAGTCTCCTAAGTTTATTGCTTAGACAATTAATATATTTCAAGGGCTTGTTTTTGGTGGGGCCTTGGTCTTGAGCTCCTCACCAAAATGAGTACAATAATAATACATAAATACAAGGTATTTAGGGGTTTGCAGGAGGGATATTACATCTTCCTTCCCTTAAAAATAACACCATCCTCGGTTGTCATGTTTTCAGCTAGTCTCCTTCTTCTCATGATTCATCTTTTATCGCTTCGTCTTTTCTGTTCTGATCTCCTATGACCTTTCCTAAATTTTCGCTAGTCACCATTTTGTTAAAACCTGTAGTTTTCCTGTAGCAAGATTTGGGTCCACCCAACTTCATATGTCAAAATTTTCATAATTCAATTTAAAACATAAACAATGGATCATTTTGCAATACCACAATTGTGATTCATCTTCTAGTATTTATTTTTGCATTAATAATGTAATTGATACATAAGTAATTCATATTTGCTCATTATTTCAATTAGAACATCAAAACTCCCCACTCCTCTGCTCCTTTTAGGGATTTTTTGCCTACTTGGGTCTTACATTCAGCAGTCTAATTACTTAGAACATTAACATGTTTTTCGTTCGTTATAACATGGAGATGAAAATATTCCCCAACACCTTTGTTGATCAGCGATCTCTCCCTTGAGTTCTTTTACAAATTTCCATGTGGACTTCCAGGCTATATCTGAGGTTACTCTCCCTTTTGACTGCAAGTCAAAAGTTTTCTCCTCAATGACATCAAACAACATCCTATCTTCTAGATGTCAAGTTTTGCCTAGGTCTTGCTATTGATATCATAACTCTTTAACGATTCCCCTCAATCCTCCTCGCTTGAGTCTGGGAAAAGAAGGTAGAGTTAGATAATCAATTTTACTTGCCACTTTATATGCCTAACACCAATGTGCTCACATGATAATTCTTTTCCTAACACCATTGTGCTCCCATAGCATAGATGCCTAACACCAATGTACTCACACGACAATCATTTTCCTAACACCATTGTGCTCCTGCAGCATAAATTTTCCTTATCCATTTTTAATGTTCATTTCAACCTTTGACTATTTGTGACACACACAACTTTGGTGCTTAACGTGACTTCACTGTTATTTTCCCAATTCTGTGAATTAAATTCATCGTTAGTTGTAACATATTCATCATCTATCAATAAGCAATAACCTAATCAATTTAATCATCAACAATTTGTAAGTCATAATGATTTGTAACCCATCCAAAATACTCCTTACTAATTTTTAGCAATGGAGCCCAACTTAATTCTGTAAGTGAATTTATAGTCCATGTTTTACGTTGATCATGACAATGGTCATAATCATGGTAAAACCATGCAATATTAGAATATAATTAACATAATCCACAGTTATTCCTTGGTCCATAAAAAATAAAAATAAAGAATAAAAAAAACCTCGAAATATGACACTTATAATTAGATACAAAACATCACTCATTCTTGAGTGGTTTAATTCCACTTTTTAATCCAGTGAATTTTGCAAGTAACACTCCATTTCGATTGTCATGTTCGTGGCATAATCCTATAATGTTACTACATAACATTATATGGCGTTCATTCACTTATTAAGCATGGGAAGTTTTTTTTTCTACCTTATTTAGACGATTGAACTAGGAAGTTTCATCAAAATTGTAGGGTGTTGAGCAGTTGACTAATGCCTTTATGATTTATATTTCACATTCATTTTTTTAAATGTTCTTTCTATATATATATGTGTGTGTGTGTGTGTATGTGTGTGTGTGTGTGTGTATGTATATATCCCATTTTCGCAAAAAATTGGGGGTCACATTTCCCCATTTTTTCCCCATTTCCCTTTTTCCTGTAACTTAGGATTGAACATTCATAATTTATGATTCCATATATGAGAGATTCTCTTACAATGAAATTTTTTCTTCTCTATTGTGCTTTACCTTTCTTGATTATGTTTCTAACAAATATTCTATGAGATCACAAAGACCATGGTGTACATTACATATTAAGACTTCACCTTCAAGATAATGCCACATTGAACCATTCAACATGACTCTCTTTCAAAATAAGTAACCATCATATCACACATCAATTTCATTTCAAAAGAAATGTAGCGATAGTCTTCACCAGGATTTCAAATCAAAACACACTTTTCATCTTTTTATAGCAAGTGTGTAGTTGGAAAAGTTAGCTATTGAATAGATAAATCACCTTGGCTTAATCATGGATCCAAAACCCGGCTGAGTTTCCCTAGTTTTCCTACTAGCACTTCAAATATAAAAATCCTTTAAAGCTTAAACTATTAAAGAAAACACTACATACCTTTCCTAGGGCTCCAAGCTTCTCAAGAAAAATTGTGCATAAGCTCTCTCCACCCATGATTGCATTGTGATCAGAAACATTATTGTTCCGTGTTGATCTCTTATTAGGCCGCAGGCTTCGGCTCCCATCACTTGTGGAATTATTTTCAGCATTAGATTGTGAAATATTAGATATTTCTCGACCCTTATCATCTTCACCGTTGCTATTTCTTGAAAATCTTCTAATTCGTTTTGAAGAGCCCACTCACATAAGACCTAACTGCAGAGCTTCTGCCGATCGTAGATAATGAGAGCAACCTTAGATAATCCTTGTTGGAATTGATGGATTCATAACAAGACAAAGACAAGGATGGAACTGATAAATTCTTGGCGGCTACCTCAGGCTCCCATAGGCCGCGCCTCTGCAAGACCTTCTAGATCCGCTTAAGCATTGAATTTTCCATTGTCACGTTCTTTTCATGCTCGTGAACTATGATCAAGTCTTGATTACTTTCAATAAGCAGGTAAATGCAATAAATAAGGCCTAACACCATGCAAGACCGAGACGAGAGACCCCGCTTCGAGCCTATCGATATACATGAATTGGCCGAGCTTTAGCTTGTTTCTCAACACTAGGTCGACATCTTCTTCTCCGAGAGAAACATAGGAGGCATGCAAGGAATTCAAGACCTTGACATAAAAGAGGTGCTTCGGCCATAGCTCGTCTCCATCAAGATCAGTGGGAACGATTTCAATTACCTGTGGCAAAGATGATCTTCGCTCTCCAACAACCTTAACATCAAATTTCATGTGTTGCAAAGGTCTTTTTAGCATCCCAACTATTAATGTTGCCAGTTTGAATCCCAATTGAAACCATAAATCCCAATTTATAAATATAAAAACAAATCAAGTGATGTCTCTTTGTGTGTGTAGGAATGTATTCTACAGGACCAGAACTTTATCCTCTTAGTTACCTCTTTCAATCCTTGCCGCCCCACTCAGGTAACTTGTTTCCTTGTCCATGATCGTTGTGCATCCAAAAACAAATTCATTTGATTGGTTAGGTTTAGAATCTTCCTACTTTCTAACTTCATGTAGAGCCCAAATAGGCCCGAGTATTGTCACTTATGATCTGATACCATTTGTAACATTCCCCAAATCAATAAGAGTTTTCAAACAGATTTAGAAAATCTAAAGCATGAAATCAGATACCTTGGAGTTGAAAGCATTTTTGTAAAAGAATACATATCATGCTATGAAGGAAAAACTCGTGATGTTTTCTGAGGAGCAAAATATCCATCGACATTTCATATTTATGTCTTCTTCCTGCTAGGGTTACAGTTTAAGAAAATGGAAGCCAAATAAAATCTTAGTTTCATTACTTTCACTTTTGTCTCTTATTTGTTCATGATAAAACTACTATAGCCTAAAGATGGAAACTTTTTCACATTTCAGACATACCAAGATAAATTTTATTCAATCTTCTATTCATTCCATGAGAAAGAATAATTTTGGTGTACATCAACAACAAAGGCATTATGAAGGAAAGAACTCAAAAATGGCCTTGAAAAGTAACTTTTGAGCACTGCACAAGATTCTATAGTTTATGTGATCTTGTTTTCTATGACTATTTCAAAATTAAAGTTGGGAATTGTATCTCATCCATTGCAGGGGAGAAGCATATTCTTAAATTGTTCTTGATAGATAACGAACCAAAAAAAAGTCTAAAAACTGATCTTACTCGGGAAGTCCTAACATATACCATCTTCTTTTTTGACATCATAATATACCAAATATTGTTTTCCATTATATAAAATATGACATGCTCTACTCTATGATCAAAATCCTGCAAGACAGCAAGAATCAAGCAGATATAAACATTATGTATCAAAACACAGAAACAATGTCTAACTTGTCACACTGATATAGTTTCCAACTGCAGTTTAGTTCCCCTAGTGTGATCCAAATCCCCTTCCTGATAAAATCAGCACAAAATATAGATGGCATGTAAAAGATACAACTCCAGTTCATACAATGCAATAAAAGTAACTTATGCGCAGCGAATTGAAGTCACTAGACCTTGAAAGTTCACACACATTTAATATCAAATAGATAGGAAGTGCAGTACCTATGAGAGGGCACTTATATTTCATTCTTCTTAGCCATCAGAAACTCTAATAAATATTCAATGCGATTGAGACAATAAGTGAACACATAAATCACAAATGTAAGAAGGAGACACAACTATATACGTGGTTCACCCCAACTAGGGCTACATCCACCAAGAGTTGATAATATTCTTTTATTTTAACCAATTTGGAAGGTTACAATTTTTGCAGCACATCAACTGTAATTTACTTTTCCTTCTCAAGGAATAGAAGAGAGGCCCCATGCTCTCCCTCAATATATAATTCAGTGTCAAAAGAAAATACAAGCAAAAAATATACAAACCGACTTTAGACTTGAAATGTAGTCCCAGCATAGTAAAAAGATCACCGGTTCTTGTTAATTTAACATAATCAGATAGTAGGACCAAGATGTAAATTCGATTCACTTAATCCATAACCATGTTGGAATTCATGTTGTACGCTATAAAATTGATCAAAGCTAAACCTGGAAATCAGATACAGAAAATCATCCTTTAAAGATGATTCTGGAAAAAAATCGTAAATGAGTTCTTATAACCTCGTAGTATTGGAGTTATACTCGATATAGCAGATCATGTTCAGATCTATCAAAAACATATTTATAAGGTATACTCATCACCTATATTAAATCACGAATTTGGAACTAAACAGACCGATCCTTGAGAACAAGTTCGAAGTTTTAACAACATAAGCAGTATTGGAAGTTGTTACTGATGATTGAGTTCATATATAGAAGGATAATCATATGGTTATGATTAGTCACTGGATTTGAAACTGATAGGTCTATCATGTCAAACTTACAGGTTATATACTAAAACGTAGCTCAGATAGATTCTAGGCTCGAAAGCTGATACATAAGGTGGTAAACATGTAGGTAAGATTAAGTCACAGGTTTAAAGGATGCCGACATTGGAGATTGATTCTATATCTACTAATTAGGTCACAACTAAGTTCAAATCTCACATCCAAAACGATAAACATGAAATCATAGGCTTGGGGCCAATCGATTCTAGTTGAGCTAAGATCTTTAATATTAATATATAAGATATGCAGCGGATACTGACTATTAAAATTAGATCCCTAACACTAACATCTATGGTATGAGATCACAGGCTTGGAAGGCGAGGCTAATGTTTTCCTTTACAATCCACACTAATCAACACATAAGGAACTATTTCAAATTGCAGTCTGTATGTTATGCTGAGTATTGGGAGTGATCTGTATTAATACACACAAAATATCATTTAAAAATCATAGCCTATAAGATACGCTGAGTATTGGGTTATATTTTTTATTAATACACATAAGGTATTAAAAAATGCATCCTATAACCTATACTGAGTATTGGGTTAGATCTGCAAAAATACACGCATAGATAAAATTTACTACTTATTGGTATATAACCTCACATCACATAAATATAGTCTAAAACATATGGCGCCCCAAGGTTTTTTCGGTAGATTCAAATCTACCAAATTTACACACAGAGGTACGCTTTCAGGTTATGCTTAAATGGATGTGTTTATCGTTCAACGCTGGAAGGAAATACCACTCAAACTGAAAAGAAAGTCGCATATCCTGGAATTCTTTGAGATCATATTTGGATCATGTTCATCTACCACATATCCAACTCCCAATGAAACAATCAACTACCAAAATGACAATCAAAAAATTTAATGTATGCATGCATCAACACATAAGCTGGAAGGTACTCACCAAAGCATAAGTTGAAAGCATAGAGGCTCTGGTTCTATACCAAAAACCCCTTCCAGGTTGCACATAGTGTGGCAATGGGAAATTTCCAAACATAGGTGCCCAAGACACCCACCAATTTGCGAGTGAGATACCTATCCTCCAAACTGTATTTTTTGCACATAATGACACTGGATACCAACCACGACCTGAGTCATTTCGGCTCTCCCTCCCCAAACGCATACCCCTCCACATGAGGAGAAGAGATGGTTTTTTTTGCACTGAGCTCACCATCTTCCAGGCCTCCCCCTTCATGTGAGCTTCCCTTACAATTAAATAACCCAAAAGATATTCCCCCATGAGGAAATGACATAATTATCTTCCTCCATTCACTCTTCTCCATGAAGGAAAGAAATAATTACTTTACTTTATTCGCTCTTTCCCACGAAGGAAGGAAATATTCTATGGATTTTTTAAAGATGTTATTCTTAAATCCCCCCCTTCACTCATAATACAAAAATATGGACCAAATTAGGCTTTGAACATTATATTCAATAAAAGCGCTTCGCTTAGGTATTGTTTTAGTCTTCTCGAATCTCTATGACCACTAGTCTGTATGTATTGATTTTTTCTCCTATAACTCGCTTGGTTATGCTTGTCAACGGGAAGTATGGCTGCCCATTTGTCATTACAGGAATATTATTAGTGAAAGGTAGTATTTTATTACGTCTTATCAATGATACTCTATATATACTCATACATGTATTTATGTATATAGAGTATAGTTGGTGCCCATGCTTATAAAGGTAAATCACTCCCTTTAAGGTACTACCAATACCCTTTGAGAATTACTCTTTTTGATGAACCTTTAGAAGCATATCATATTTAATAATATTTTTAAGATGGATATAATATTTTCTTAAGATAAAATCTTGAGCTTCTTAATATAGGTTATAGGGGAACTCCTTGGCACTTGATTCCTTAAGGTGTATCAGGTAGAATTATCCTTAAGGCCCAAAAGGTGAGTTAGTCTACTTAGGAATTACATCAACCTAGGATGATACCTTAGGTCGTTGAAACGTTTATCCTTCTTTCAATTCCCAAGGACCCACTTGTTGTTTTATGTTTTCCCCCTAGTGGATTCAGTTGTCCTTAGATTAAGTTGCGTCCAAGCCTTCAGTCTCCTAAGTTTACTTCTTAGAATATTAATAGATTTCCAGGTCTTGTTTCTGGTGGGGTGTAATGTCCCCAAAAATTGAAAAAAAAATTATAGGCTAGTAGAAACTACCTAAGATGATCATTATTACGCCTACAGAATTATATGCGCTACTTAAATTCTGATCTCTTCAGAAACTGCTCGTATTGTCTTGTCAATCTCCTATTCATTCAGTGATTATTAGTTTGCTTACTTCCTATGTCTTAATTCTATTATTTAAACTATTTGTACATATTAGTTATTACTGTTGGTGAGTTAGTGATTTGTATACTTCATTGATTTACTTCTGCACATGTGTACTCTGTTTATTAAGTATAACTAACTTAAATTTGTTGATGGGGATAAAGTGGTGGAGTGGTGGGACTAGTTCTCCCATGACGATATAAGAGGTAACGAATTACTTGGTTACGTAGGCTTACTTAGTTCAATTGAACTAAGGCACCTTTCTCTTTTTCTTACGCAGTTTATTACTTGCAATGGGATTGGATGTATAGTGTGTTGACAGCCTTGGTCGTCGATAACCTACTGCTAGTTATTACATTACCTATCAAACTGATTTTCCAAATTGGTAAGTGTCGTTATCGTCAGTTTAGCCATTACAAATAAATTTCCTGTATATTAATTATTCTCCATTATGGTTTTACTTTCTTCATTATTAGATGTCATTAATATTTTTTCATGCTTTGCATATTTTTACTATCTGCTCTTTTAACATTTCCTATGTTCTTTTATTGGTAGGTTAATTAATGGTTTGAGAGCAGACTTGAATTTAATAAAGTGAGAGATTTACATGGCATACTTTGTATGCCATGGTGCATAATCCTAAACACCTTAACATTCCGGTGTTAAACCCTAAGCTCTAACCTATGTACTAAACCTTATATACAATCCTAAACAAGGGTATTATACCTTTGACTAGCGCATCATATGACTAAGTATTATGATAATACTAGCATAGTGCAACTTAGAATTATGGTAAAAATTATGTTCAAAGTTTGGGCTGTTGAATTTTATATGGTATGAACCATATGATACAGGGTTTAAGCAGTGATATGGAGGGTGGCATGAAACATTACCTTGCAGCAAGTCGATGGAAACGATAATGGGTTCCAACCTGGTGCATTTAATTCTTGTGGGAAAACATGATAGCCTTCGCATTAGGCTTGGATCATGATGGATGTGTAATGCAATTGACATTTGGGGTTTCGTTGTTTGGCTCTGCATAGAGGTATGGCCATGGAGGTGACCCATAGCTTGTGAAGGTAAGCCCGCTCGAACTCGTAAGTCTATACATTAGTTTGGTTTTCAATTTGGAAGGGATGGCATAATTCTCATCCCTGTTTGGTTGTTTTCTTGCAGGTGCCGAAGGGGATGGAGGGTAGCATGGCTACAACACAGTGGGCTAACAACATTGCATTCATGGCCACAGTAATCCTTCTCATCAATCTTGTACATTCCCTCCTTCGATCCTGTGGCAGGGATTCGTTTCACATGGTTGTTTGGTTGGGGTTTGATACTGTAGTGAAATCAATTTTTCCTTCAGGCTTGAATACAAACTTGGTTTATTTTAATGGAGGTGTTATGCCATGTCTTGATGCTTAGGCCATTTGGCTCTGTTTATTGTTTATTTTGGTTATGTAACTCATTAGTTTTGGTTTTGGGATTTTTAGAAGCCATGGGATGCATCATTGCAAGCAATTGCGCCATAGCCCATTGGCACCTTGTGTAAAAACTTTCCCTCGGCCTTCAATTGCGACTGTATACAAACATTTGGGAAACTCTGTGTAAATAGATGTATGGTTTGATAATACGTAATGGTTACGGTGCCTGTGATTTTACTCCTGTGTTTTAATTGAATAATGTATTTAAACTGACTTGGGGTTTTAATATATAGAGGCATACACCTTACCAGTTTCTTTGTGAGTGAATGCCATCGATTAGCTTGATTTATGTACTAAATAGGCAGCATGGGTAAAGGCCATGCCATCAATGGCATAATACTTCCCATAGTGATGCAATAGCTTTGTGATTTAAATTATATACGGCATCTGGTTATTAGGTGAACATTGGACTGTGTTTTAAATCGTGGTTTGGTCGAGGCCATGAATTATTTAAGCACTGTGTATTAAATCGTTGTTTGGGTTTCATGGAGGCCATGGTATGCAGACCCTCGATGGCACTCGTTGTTTTTAATATAAATTCAACTCTATATTAATTTGTTTAATGACCAAGGCCATGTTGTAGCTCGAGTCCCATGACCTCTCTACTAGCATAGGCATTTTAATTAACTCTGTAAATATTTTTAAAGGTTTTAATATTAAATCACAGCCCACATACGAATTCGTAAAGCATGGCCTATGTGAGAACGATTATGGGGTTTGATTGTTGTAGGTATAAATAATAGGTATGGGTTGTTTATTTCTGACATTTCCTTGGGTCTTGACATCCATGGGAATTGATGTTGCGAACTCTGTTGGCAACGATGTAATGTAATGAAATGTATTTTGATTATATTACTATTCTTATTGTGGATTTTAATTTTGTTTAAACAATGGGTTGTAACCTATGAGGATCGATACCACAACCTCTGTTTATTAAATAGAACCTCTATATGTTAATAAAGAGTTATAAGAAATGTTACTTGACAAAGTTTTTAGATGGATTTATGTTATGATAATGAATTATGTAACTTGGTTTATGGTTGTTTAAAAAATGGATATTATATGGATTTTTTTAAAGATATAATGCATGTACTTATGGTATTTTGAATGGAGATTGTTTATATGCTTATAGACCTTGAAAGGTCTTAGATGGGTTATTTAATTTTGGAAATGAATGCATAGATAGTTTTTTAAAGAGATTTAATCTTGATAGTTTATATATATATATATATATATATATATAAAAGAATAACTCTGGTTGTAAGTGATATCCTAGAGTATCTATATAGTATATATACTTCTTTAAACTTACTCCTATCCTTAATACTACTATAATCTAAAACACATGTCTCTACTGACAAATGTAATCTCTCAGTAGAGATATAAGTAATAAGTGTACATTTAAAAGTAGCAGATCTAGATTTACCTAGTCTACAGTATTAATTTCTGTATATGAAATAAATCCAGAACACAAATTGTAAAGATGGGAACTTAGCTATATACAGACTATGATAATATTTCCAATCATATGAATAATTGAAGGGAAATAAAGACCCTAGCAATACCTAGGCATCACATTAATTTCCTAGGGTTAGTAAAATATATAGAAGTTTTTACATAAAGCATCCTGCAATTACCCTAGAAATGAAGTTTGACATACTAAGAATTCATAACTGTAAATTATCTTCTTGAAGCTCCTTTAATGGCTGAAGCTGCACACTTTTCAAATAACCAGCATTATCAATTTAAGACATATCTGACCTCTGATTTTGATGACCAAATCACTTAGGAACTACCATGTTCCTCCCAACCATGATATGGAACCGTTCCTGGTTCAAATCCAGATCCCCCTGAGCTAGACTCCAACATGTAAGTAGATTAGAGCTCCTAAGGTAGGGTTTCCTATCTGGCATTCAGATTCTGAATCAGTCCTCTTTTTCTTTGCAGGAGAAAATTCTCCAAGAAAACATTTGAGAGAAAAAATTGGCAAAAAAATAGTTCTCTAAGAGAAAACTCAAAACCCCCAAGCCTTTGCTTGGCTTGAGTATTTATAGGCATACTTTTCAGTCAAAGGGGTTGTTTAACCCTTTTTAATTTACTGGGGTAATTTTCAATTCTTAACCTAGGAACTTTTAACTAGTTCCTAGTTAGTCTTTCATAGTTATTTCACTATTTATTAAATAATAAATAATAATTGGTGCAACTTCTCTTCTTTCTTTATTTAATTATATAATTAATCATAATTAATTCTTTATACATACTCTGTATAAAATACATAGTATTAAAATACTTGTTAACATTTGTCATCGGGATTCATGTGTCATGATCCCTAGACTTGACAACTCTTCCTTATGAAGGTGAAGTAGATAGATGGCTTAGGTCTACTAGGCTAGGAAACTCTAAACATCCTTGCATGTTGGATTTTCCTCGTATAAAATGGTATCTCTTCAGTACTTTGATGAGAATACAGAAATTCAAAATTTCATTTAATCACTTATAAATAAGTATGATGATGATCAGTATTTTTCTCGATTCATTTTCACTCGGAAGTTATTAAATTATTTTCAGTAACCCCTAGCACTTACGCGAGCCCATACTCAACACCTATAGTAGGGAGTTACAAACATAGTGCAATTCCAGAGCTCTCGCTCAACACTAAATGCTAGGATGTACTTGTACGATACACCTAGGGATACAATGGCCAAAGATCCGATGCTCTGGAGCTTATGCTTAACATCAACATGGAATGCTTCAGAGCTTATGCCCAAAACTTCCAATTATATTTCCATGTGTTCGAGAGATTTATGATCAACACAAATGTAAGTACTCATGTGCTCCAGATCCTCTCTCTCAACACAAAACATGTTATTGATCATGTGCTTCAGGGTCCACGCCTAGCACAAACATTTCATCAATCATGTGCTTCAGGGTCCATGCCCAACACAAACATATATATACATATATATCATCAACAATTGGCTTACGTCCAATATACAAAAAAAATCATCATGTTTATATGAGGTCAGGTACTTGACCCAATATAAAATAAAACATCAATATAATTACCATGATTAATAGGCCTATGCTATAAATGGTAGCTCCAAAATTTGGGACATTACATCCCTCCCCGCTTAGTACAACACTGTCCCTAGTATTCTAGGGACTCTGAATAATATCATGAAACAAGGCAGGGTAATCCTTTCTCATGGTGGCCTCATTCTCCCAGGTAGCTTTATCTACCTCAAAGTGCTTCCATTGCACCTTCAATTGGACTACAATGTGCTTCCGAAGCTACACTTCTCTCTTGTCCAATATATGTAAAGGCTCAGGGGAAAATTCCCCCTCAGGTTCCACTTGTAATAAGGACCAATCAATGACATGCTTAGTGTCATAAACATATTTCTTTAATAAAGATGCATGGAAAACATTATGAACTCTTACGTGCACAAGTAATGCTAATTCATAAGCCACTGGTCCTTTCTTGGCCAAAATTTCAAAAGGTCCACAAAACCTAGGTTCTAACTTACTACACCTACCCAAGCTCAACGAGCTCCATTTTTCTTTCACTTTCAAGTAGACATGCTCACCTACTTGATAGTCTTTATCTTTTCTTTTCTTATCCGCATAGCTTTTCTGACGGTCTTGTGCCTCTTTAAGGTTTCCCCGGACCTAGGTAACTAACTGTTCCAAGTCCAATAACAGGTCAGGCCCTAACATGAGCTGATCCACCAGGCTATCCCAAGTAACTGGGGCCCTACACTTCCATCCATAAAGTACCTTGAAAGGACTCATATTGGTGGAATACTGATACCGATTGTTATATGCAAACTCTGCAAGGTGCAGATAATCCTCCCACTCGGTGTGGTTGTTCCTGACATACATTTGAAGAATGTCTTCAACAATTTGGTTTACTCTTTCAGTTTGCCCATCCTTCTGCAGGTGATAAGTAGTGCTAAAGTTTCGCTGCATCACTAATCCAGAGAATAAATATCTCCAAAATTTTCCTGTAAAATTAACATCTCGATCCGAGATAATCACTTTGGGTATCCCATGCAATCTAAATATCTATTTCAGGAAGATATCGACAATGTTCATGGCCTTGTAGGTTGATTTCATGGGGATGAAGTGTGCTTCCTTTGACATCTTGTCAATGACTATGAATATGGAATCATTTTGCTTCTTGATTTTTGGTAAGCCAGTAATAAAATACATACTGATAACTTCCCATTTCCATTCCAAAATGGGCAATGGTTGTAGCAATCTTGAAGGATGTTGGTGCTTAGCTTTAACTAGCTGGCATTCCTGACATTTTGCAATAAATATTGCAATTTTGGCCTTTAACTTGGGACAAAAAAACTGTCTCTTGATGGAAGATATCATCTTTTGATATCCCGGGTGCCTCGAGTAGGGTTCCCTATGAAATTCGGTGAGGATGCTGGACCAAATGTCCCCTCTATCTGGAACATACAATGTATCCTTGGACCATAGTAGTCTGCAGTCATCCACCTTGTATTCCTTTTGTTGTTGAGACAACCGGTCCTCCTGGACCTTCTTGAGGATTTCCACATAGAATGGGTCAACCTTGTTGGCTGTTCTAATATTCTCATGCAAATATGCATCAGTTTGACTTAGGGTCACCTCATATATCATATGAGTTCGTCGACTCAAAGCATCGGCAACTTTGTTATCTTTGCCCTTAAATGGATTTAGTTCAAAGTGATACTCACTCAGGAAAGCCAACTAGTTGGCTTGTCTCACATTCAGATTGGGTTGATCGAACAAATACTTTAGACTCATATTGTTAGTCTTTAGAAGGAACTTCCTTCACATGAGGTAGTGCCTCCACATATTCAGAGCGTGGATAATGGCCACTAGCTCAAGATCATGTGTGGGATAATTCTGCTCATACTCTTTTAATTTTTGTGATTCATAACAAATCCCATTGTCAGTTTGCAACAGGAATCCTCCAAGTCCTTCCTTGCTCGCATCCGTGCAAACAAGGAAATCCCCATCGGGATCCGTAATCCACAATACTGGTGCGGTCATCAAAAGTTGTTTAAGCTTTTGAAAACTTTCTTCACACTTGTCAGTCCATAAGAACTTGTTTTCTTTCTTCTACAAAGCCGTCATGGGGAAACTGATTCTCGATAAGTTCTCAATGAATTTTGATAATACCCGGCTAAACCCAAAAAGGACATAATGTTAGTGACATTAGTTGGGGTAGGCCAATCCTTTATGGCTCGAATATTTTTTGGGTCCATAGTTATTCCTGCCTCGGATATGATGTGACCTAGGTACTATATTTGTGGTTTGTAAAAATCACATTTACTAAACTTAGCATAGAGCTGGTGTTCTTCTTGTTTATCTTTATTCTTTGAATAAACCAGAATGTCGTCAATAAAGACTAGCACAAAATTATCCAAATACTTACTGAATATGTTGTTCATCATACACATAAAGTTTGTGGGTGCATTCGTCAATCTGAACGGAATTACCACAAACTCGTAGTTCCCGTACCTCATACGAAAAGCGGTCTTGGGAATATCTTTGTCTCGGATCCATACCTGATGGTACCCATATTGTAGGTCAATCTTCAAAAATATTTTTGCTAATCCCACTTGGTCGAACAAATCATCAACCCTAGGGAATGGGTAACAGTTATTTATAGTCATTTTGTTCAACTGACGGTAATCAATGCACATCTGCATCGTACCATCTTCTTCTTTATGAACAAAATCAGTGCTCCCCAAGGGGACACACTGGGTTGGATATACCCTTTCTCTATTAACTTCTGTAACTACAGTTTGAGTTCCACCAATTCTAGTTCACTCATGTGGTAAGGGTCTTTGGAAGCTGGAACTGATCACGGGGTCATTTCAATGGAAAAGCCTAGGTGTTGTTTCGGAGGTAATCCGGGGATTTGCTCGAAAAATACATCCTTGAATTTTTCAAGAGCGAGGAAGTCTTCTATCCGTTGTTCTCTATCCAAATCTACATCTCAAATGTTTACTGCAAATAACTTACAGCCCTTTCTAACACACTTCTTAGCTTCTAAGGAAAATATTTGTCTTACCGAAACTTTCCTGGGGATGCCTTGAACCTTCACTTGGTTCCCTTCGCCATCAATACACAAGATAGACTTGTGTAGACAATCGAGCATGACATGGTGCTATTCCAACCAGTCCATGCCGATAAGAATATCGTATGATCCTAAAGGTAGGATGTTTAGGTTTACATTAGTAACGAAACCATTCAGGTTTACTTCACATTCTTTAACAATTTTTGAAACCTTCCCTTTCGTACCAGTGGCTAACTGTACCATCAAAGGTGTATCATGCTTTACTTTGCCTAAATTGCATAAATCAATAATCTTAGGTGCAACATAGCTCCAGGAAGCATCGGGATCAAGAAATATTGAAATAGAGGCATTCAATATCTTACCTTCGATCTCTACCATGGTAGCTTGATGGTCCACCTGTCAGCCATCTAATGCTGCATAGATTCATGGGATTCCTACTACATCCTCAATAGTAGGTTCTTCTTGGAGGTTATGCAAGACTCCATTGTTCTTGTTCTTACAATCTCGGGCATAATGTGGCTCGTTACATTTCCAGCACTTGATCGCTAAAGGGGTAGGATTGGCTCCACTTTCCACCTGCTTATTACCATTAGGAGCTGGTACATAAGGTTTTGTACCTGGTTCATTAAAGTTCCTATTCGCTTGAAAGCTGTTATTTTGCTTCCTATAAGGCTTCTGGTTTGACCTAGGCTAGCGGTTATCCAAAAAGTTTCTATAATTTTCTTTGTTTCGATTCTGGTTTTCTTGCCGTAACTGCCCATGCTGAAAATAGAGTCTGGCCTTGTGTAGTGTAGTATCCAGCGTCTTTGGCATGTCGAATTCAATTCTGTCCTAAAAATTGGGAGGAAGACATCCTAGGAACTGTTGGATCTTTACCTTCTCTTCTTTGATATACGGTACATAATGCAACAGATCTAGAAATACCTTTATAAATGCATCCATAGTGATGGACCCCATGCGCAGTTCATGGAACTCTTTTACCTTGCGGTCAAAGAACCTTTCCAACATGTATTTTTCTTGGAAAATATTTTGGAAGTTTTCCCATCTTATTTCTCGTAGCTCATATTTCTTGGTGTGCTTTAAATCTCGCCACCATATTGCTTCCTTACCATTCAGGTTGTAGATGACAATCCTAACCTACATCACACTTGAATAGTTATGAACCTGGAAATACATACTCATTCTTAACAACCATTCTTCAACCTTTTCTCTCGTATTTACTTCACCTTCATAGTTTGGGGCTCTTATTTTTTGAAACCCCCCCTGAAGACTATCATCACTTCTTTGCCTCTTTCTCTGGGGAGAGAGTGAGCCATCACTAGCAGGACTATGATGATCTCCTTTAGTTGCTTCAGGTGTACCTTATTTTTCTGCTTCTCTTAGGCTACTGGCATGTTCATGGTATGGTTCTCTTTTGGATCTATTGGTGGACTGGGTATGTTTACCTTGCGGGCTCCCTCCCGTCATGTTATGCAATAATGCTTCATTTATAGCTTGTTGTTCCTTTATTTCATTTAGTTTGTCTTCTCTGAAACTCTTCAGTTCAACTTGAATACTGTGCAAAGTTTTCAGCACATCAGAGTTTATCTCGACCACCAAGTTCACTTCCGGAGTGGGGGTGGTCATTTCTTCTTGTCGGCTGTTTTCTCTCTCAGTGTTCATAAACTGAACAGTGCTATAAAATTTTTCCTATAACACAAATTTTTAATAGCAGCAAAAATTTATCTTAGTAACAAAACTTACTTATCATACTTTATTTTCTCTGCGTGAATGCCTGGTGCACCCATAAGTCTCTCAATATTGAAACTGGGCTCTGATACCACTTGCAATGTCCCCAAAAATTGAAAATTAAAAAAACTTTTATAGGCTAGTAGGAAACTACCTAAGAGGATCATTATTACTCCTATGGAATTATATGCGCTACTTAACTTTTGATCTCTTCAGAAACTGCTCATACTGTCTTGTCAATCTCCTATTCATTTAGTGATTATTAGTTTGCTTACTTCCTATGTCTTAATTCTGTTATTTAAACTATTTGTACATCTTAGTTATTACTATCGGTGAGTTAGTGATTTGTATAGTTCATTGATTTACTTCTGCACATGTGTACTTTGTTTATTAAGTATAACTAACTTAACTTTGTTGATGGCGATAAAGTGGTGGAGTGGCGGGACTAGTTCTCCCATGATGACCTGAGAGGTAAGGTATTACTTGGTTATGCAGGCTTACTTAGTTCAATTGAACTAAGGCACCTTTCTCTTTTTCTTACGCATTTTATTACTTGCGATGGGATTGGATGTATAGTGTGTTGACATCCTTGGTCGTCAATAACCTGCTGCTATTTATTACCTTACCTATCAAATTGATTTTCCAACTTGGTAAGTGTCGTTATCGTCAATTTAGCCATTACGACTAAATTTCCTGTATATTAATTATTCTCCATTATGGTTTTACTTTCGTCATTATTAGATTTCATTAATACATTTTCGTGTTATGTATATTTTTACTATATGCTCTTTTAATATTTCCTATGTTCTTTTATTAGCCATGGAGGAAACCCATAGCTTTTGAAGGTAAGCCCGCTCAAACTCGTAAGTTTGTACATTAGTTTGGTTTTCATTTTGGAAGGGATGGCATACTTCTCGTCCCTATTTAGTTGTTGGCTTGCAGGTGCCGAAGGGGATGCATAGTAGCTTAGCTACAACACATTGGGCTCACAACATTGCATTGGTGGCCACGGTAAACCTTCTCATTAAGCTTGTGCTTGTCCTCCTTTGATTCTGTGGAAGGGCTTCGTTTCTCATGGTTGTTTGGTTGGGGTTTGATACCGCAGCGAAATTGATTTCGCCGTCAGGATTGAATACAGACTTGGTTATTTTAATGGAGGCGTTATGTCATGTATTTATGCTTAGGCCATTCGGCTGTGTGTATTGTTTATTTTGGTTATGTAACTCATTAGTTTTGGTTTTGATATTTTAAAATCCATGGGATGCACCATTACAAGAAATGGTTCCATATCCCATTGGCACCCTGTGTAAAACCTTTCCCTCGGCCTTCAATTGCGACTGTATATAGACATTTGGGAAACTATGTGTAAATAGATGTATGTTTGATAATACGTAATGGTTACAGTGCTTGCAATTTTACTCCTGCATTTTAATTGAATACTGTATTTAAACTGAGTTGGGGTTTTAATAGATAAAGGCATTCGCCTTACCAGTTTCTGTATGAGTGAATGCCATTGATTAGCTTGGTTTATGTACTAAATCAATAGTGTGAGTAAAGGCCATGCCATCAATGGCAGGAGCCTTCCCACAATGCTGCAATAGCTTTATGATTTAAATTATATACGGCATCTGGTTATTAGGTGAACATTGGACTTTGTTTTAAATCGTGGTTTGGTCGAGGGCGTGACTTACGTGAGCACTATGTATTAAATCATTGTTTGGGTTTTGTGGAGTCCAGGGTATGCAGACCCTCGATGGAACTCATTGTTTTTAATATAACTTGGACTCTGTATTAATTTGTTTAACGACTGAGGCCATGTTGTAGCTGGAGTCCCACGACCTCTCTGCTAGCGTAGGCATTTTAATTAACTCTGTAAATATTTTTAAAGGTTTTAATATTAAATCACAGCCCGCATACGAATTCGTAAAGCGTGGCCTGTGTGAGAACAATTATGGGGTTTGATTGTTGTAGGTATAAATAATGGGTATGGGTTGTTTATTTATGACATTGCCTTGGGTCTTGACATCCATGGGAATCGATGTCGCGACCTCTGTTGGAAACGATGTAATGTAATGTAATGTATTTTGATTATATTATTTTTCTTATTGTGGATTTTAATTTTGTTTAAACAATGGGTTGTAACCTATGAGGGTCAATACCATGACCTCTATTTATTAAATAGAACCTCTGTATGTTAATACAAATTTATAAGAAATGTTACTTGAAGAAGTATTTAGATGGATTTATGTTGTGATAATGAATTATGTAACTTGGTTTATGGTTATGTAAAAAATGGATATTATATGGATTTTTTTTTAAGATATAATGCATGTACTTATGGTATTTTTAATGGAGATTGTTTATATGCTTACAGACCTTGAAAGGTCTTAGTTGGATTATTTAATTTTGGAAATGAATGCATAGATAGCTTTTTAAAGACATTTATACCTCATAGTTTATATATATATATATAGTTATTTATAAAAGAATAACTCTCATTGTAAGTGATACCCTACAGTATCTATATAGTATATATACTTCTTTAAACTTACTCCTATGGTTAACACTACTATAATCTAAAACACATGTATCTACTCACAAATGTAATATGTCAGTAGAGATAGAAGTAATAAGTGTACATTTAAAAGTAGCAGATCTAGATTTACCTAGTCTACATTATTAATTTTTGTATATGAAATAAATGCAGAACACAAATTGTAAAGATGGGAGCTTAGCTATATACAGCCTATGATAATATTTCCAATCATATGAATAATTGAAGGGAAATAAATACCCTAGCAAAACCTAGGTAGCACATTAATTTCCTAGGGTTAGTAAAATATATAGAAGCTTTTACATAAAGCATCGTGCATTTACCCTAGAAATCAACTTTGACATACTAAGAATTCATACATGTAAATTGTCTTCTTGAAGCTCCTTTAATGGCTGAACCTACACACTTTTCAAATAACCAACATTATCAATTTAATACAGATCTGACCTCTGAATTTGATGACCAAATCAATTGGGAACTACCCCGTTCCTCCCAACCATGATTCTGAACCGTTCCTGGTTCTAATCCGGATCCCCCCGAGCTAGACTCCAACATGAAAGTAGCTTAGAGCTCCTAAGGTAGGGTTTCCTATCTGGTATTCAGATTCTGAATCAATCCTCTTTTTCTTTGCAGGAGAAAATTCTCCAAGAAAACAATTGAGAGAAAAAACAGGAAGAAAAATAAGTCTCCAAGAGAAAAATCAAAACCACCAAGCCTTTGCTTGGCTTGAGTCTCTATAGGAAGACTTTTCAGTAAAAGGGGCAGTTAAATCATGAAATCCTTGGTTTCTTGATTTAACCCTTTTTAATTTACTGGGCTAATTTTCAATTCTTAACCCAGGAACTTTTAACTAGTTCCTAGTTAGTCTTTCATAGTTATTTCACTATTTATTAAATAATAAATAATAATTGGTGGAGCTTCTCTTCTTTCTTTATTTGATTATATAATTAATCATAATTAATTCTTTATACATACTATGTATAAAATACTTAGTGTTAAAATATTTGTTAACATTTGTCTTCGGGCATCATGTGTCATGATCCCTAGACTTGACGACTCTTCCTTACAAAGGTCAAGTAGATAGATGGCTTAGGTCTACTATGCTAGGCAACTCTAAACATCCTTGCATGTTGGATTTACCTCATATAACATGGTAGCTCTTCAGTACTTTGATGAGAATACAAAAATTAAAAATTTCATTTAATCACTTATAAATAAGTATGGTGACGATCAATATTTTTCTCGAGTCATTTTCACTCGAAAGTTATTAATTCTTTTTTAGTAACCCCTAGCGCTTACCGCAGCCCATACTCAACGCCTATAGCAAGGATTTACAAACATAGTGCAATTCCAAATCTCTTGCTCAACAATAAATGATTGAATGTACTTGTACGATACACCTAGGGATACAATGGCCAAAGATCCGATGCTCGAGAGCTTATGCTCAAAATCAACATGGAATACTTTAGAGCTTATGCCAAACATTTCCAATTATATTTTCATGTGTTCCAAAGCTTTATGCTCAACACAAATGTAAGTACTCATGTCCTACAGAGCCTCTCGCTCAACACAAAACATCTTATTGATCATGTGCTTTAGTGTCCAGGCCCAACACAAACATTTCATCAATCATGTGCTTCAAGGTCCATGCCCAACACAAACATCTATATACATATATATCATCAACAATTGGCTTACGCCCAATATACAAAACAATCATCATGTTTATATGTAGTGGGGTTGTTGACCCAATATAAAATAAAACATCAATATAATTACCATGATCAACAGGCCTATGCTATAAATGGTAGGTCCAAAATTTGGGACATTACATGGGGCCTTGGCCTTGAGCTCCTCACCAAAACGAGTATAATAATCATTCATAATTACAAGGTATTTGGGGGTTTGTAGGAGGGATATTACATGTTCCTTTAGCATGTAAAAAATCCACCATCAAAAATAAATAAAAATGATTAAATCTCATTCCAACCAAATCACAGGTCTAGCTACGGAGTTCACTAAAGGTTGTTTTAAAATTACCTAGCAATAAAATCTGTGGATGAGTGTGTAAAGAATTAACAAGTGGTCGGTTGGCGTGAATGTGTGTGGAAAGAATGAACAAGTGGTTGGTTGGCATGAATGTGTGTGGAAATAATGAACAAGTGGTTGGTTGGAATGGTTGGAGTTCGGTTGGAAAAGTTTGTAGAGGAAAAAAATGATGAGAAGAAGTATATTTATGTCTTGGAGGAAGTTCCCAAGAGATAAGTAATATTTTTCATTTGTATCTCTTAGTATTGCTACTCCATAAGCTAATTGCATGTCGAGGCTTACTGAAACACATACATTAATATTTTTAAAATATTTTAAAACTACTATAGTTTTTACTGTTTAATGTAAGGAGCATATAAATGATAAAAACATAAATGGAAGAGAGCCAAATGTAATTTTCTTTTCAATTTTTTTGCTTAATGTAAGGAGCACATAAATGATAAAAACATAAATGTAAGAGAGCCATATGCAATTTTCTTTTTAATTTTTTTAAGCGAAAAAGGTTATATGTTCTCTTGAAAGTACACAACAATTTGATGTACATCACTACCATTTCAAACCAACATCAGACTAGAAATAATATAAGATTCAAATCATGAGAAACGGGAATCAATCTTGTTTTTGTTGGCATCTAAATGTTTGACAATACTTTGCATATTCATATCAGATATTATATTGATTTCAATTTTTATTGAAACTTGGATCCGTAAGTTGATGAAAATCAAATTCCCCATATTGTAAATCATTTTTTCAAATATTTATGTTCTAAACAAGTTTAAACAAAATTAATGATGCCAAAATGTAACATTATATTTATTTATTAAAATTAAGAATACCAAGATGTAATATTATATGGATTATCATTTAAATCTCATACCTATAAATCATTCTCCTTAAAATTAATGATGCTACAATGTAATATTATATTTATTTATTAAAATTAAAGATACCAAGATATAATATTATATGGATTATCATAAATCTCATACCTATTAAACATTTTCTTTAAAATTAATGATAACAAAGTGTAACATTATATTTATTTATTAAAATTAAAGATATCATGATGTACTATTATATTTATTAATTGCTTCAAGTTTTTATGGAACTTTAGTTTAAAAAGTGGGTTAGAAAATATTTATTCTTTAAAATGGAAATCCTAAGTTGTAAATTGTTTATTAAATTCTCGGTCATTAACAAATTTAATTATGTTTAAGAAGTTGTACAAATGTTTAGATTAATTTTGTTGTTATGATTGTTAGTTTATGATTAGGTATAAAAATTGTATTAATTTAGAAATCAAAAATATTTTTTACTATTTTTAGTTTATAAAAGAAAATTGATAGTGTTAAAATAAAATTAGAAATTCTCATGATTTTTATAGTGAAAAATAGATATTAGAGAAAACATTAAAACATCATGAAAACAAAAAAATATGTGATTTTTGTAGTACTAAGAAAATGAAGTATTAAAATTTCTTAAAACCATATGTCTATGCATATTCTTCATAGCTTGCTAACCCATGTGAAAGATAAAAAAATAAATGAGCTTTTTTTAAGGTTAAATAGACCAAAGTCGGTCTATTAGATGATTATCCTATTTCATAAGTTTCTTTTTACCTTTTCACAGTACAACTCCTTATTTTTCAACTAATGTTGAGGAATATTTTTTTCCCAACTTGAGGGATTTCCTTATGCATATTATTACAATTGAAAATCCATAAGAGAGGATATGAGGAATTGGTATACCAATCCTTCACAACTTTTTAATTTTAAAGGTTTGGCACTAACTATTTCCATTGAATTGCAAAATAAACTTTAGATGCATTTGCAAATGCAGGTAGCAATGTCGAGGACATTTCCACCTCCTCACTCTTGTATATATTATATTTCATGTTTATAGATAAGTGTTTTGAAATAAAATAATTATTTTTCTCAACTATAAATAAAAATTAAAAAACTTAAATTTAAATTTAAAATTTATTTATAATATAATGATTCTTTTGGGCCTCGTAAAAAAGTCAAATTCTCTCGCGCATGAAATGGCTGAGTGTCCTCATCCGTGGCTAGGGTTTCCCTAGCCGCCATCTTGCTTCGCAGAGTTGTGCTTGCTGGATAGCTGGCTGCTTCTCTTCACAAAGCCATGCTTGCTGGATCGCTGGCTGTTGGCCCTTTGGCTGTCATTCTTGGTTTCAACGTGGAGTCCTCTCAGGAAATGGGCTCTCATGCCTATCTCGCCGCCTTCAAGGCCCTTGTTCAAGCTGTCGCTCCTCAGGTAGCTTCACATTCTTCTTCCAAGTTCATGAAAAAGATGGACGAGATCCCTTCACTGGAGCTCTCTCCTTCGGATCCATGCCAGAAAGCTCTCATCCTCTCTGAGCAAGCCCTCATTGGTAAGTTCACAGGGTTGTGGGCCAGCCATAAGGCGGTGGATATCTAGATCGCAGAACATTGGAACCCTCTTCTGCAAGGATAGGTCTCTCTCTTTGCAGCTGGTCGAGGGTTTATTGTATTCCTGTTCTCCAATAAAGAAGAAAGAGACCTTGTCTTTCACTCGGGCCCTTTCTTCATGGGATCGATAGGTTTGTTCTTAGCCCCTTGGTCTCTGGGGTTTAACCCAGAAGCAGAGATCACTGCCGCTCCAATCTGGGTAAGGCTTCCTAACCTCCCTCTTCATCTTTGGGGGAAAATCACTCTGATTGACATTGGTAATAAGCTAGGTCGCTACCTAGATACTGCAGAGCCAAAAGGGGGTCAGTACAGATGTGCCCGTATCTGCGTAGAGGTGAATCTAGAGAAAGGGCTCCCGGAGGCCCTAAAGCTCACATTGGGAGAATGGAGTCACATTCAAGAACTGGACTATGAGCAGATCCCTTTCAAATGCAACTTCTGTCATGTTTACGGCCACTTAGCTAAAAGCTGCCCCAAGCTTGCAGAACCACAGAAACCAGCAAATCTCCCAGCTTCCAAAGATACAGAGTTCCAGATGGTCTCTAATCGACGCCATCCTCCCTGACGAAAGGAGCCGCAAGCGTCTCAGCAAAAGGTTTCCCAAGATCACTCTCCTCTTGAAGATACTCCACGGTTGGAAAAAAAAATAGTTTTGCAGTTCTCCAGGAAGATGAAGCACAAGAACCTGAAGTTGCAGCTGTCCAGCAGCAGGGAAACCCTGGTCCCATTGGCTTCTTGGAAGCAGCTGAACAAGTTTCTGCAAAAACCTTCTTCCCCAAGTTCAAAGAAAGATCCCATCGATTTGGTTCACGAGACCCCAGCCCAGGCAAGACCGGCATTCTTGGCCCCTTCATCAGAGGGAACCTCCGAATTCGAAGACTTTTCAGCTCCTTCTCCTCCCCTCATCAGAGGGCGGAAGACAAATAAAGAACGTAGAGAAAAAGAAGCAGCCTCAAACATCAGCGCGGGCTCCCAAAAGAAGTTGGATCCTTTCATTAAGGGGCACTCCTCTCCGCCTGTTTAATGTTTTGTTTCTGTATTCTTCTCTGCTCACAATTCGTGAGAGTCTACTCTTTCAAGCAGTCCCTTTCTCGAAATAGCATCAAAAACACTTGGGATTCATTCCTCAAAGCACTTTTAAGAAGGCTGACTGTTTTAATAGAGGTCATCAACCTTCCTTTCTAGAATTCCTCTTTGTACGCCTGGCTGGGCTTCAGCCTTTTTTAATTCAAATTTTTTTTTAGTTTTTGTTAAAAAAAAAAATGATTCTTTTGATACTTCATTTGTTATCAGACACACTGAATAGTCAATTATACATTAAGAATATTTGATATAAATAAAAATTAATAATTTGAAATGAGTTTTATTTAATTTGTTTTAATTAAAATTTAAAATTTATTTACAATATAATTATTACACTCCATTTATCATAAGGAATACTCAATAGTGAAATGGGAACTTAGCTATTAAAGATTAATTAAAAATAGTGGTCAAGGAAAAGTGTAACTCATAAAGATAAATAAAATAAAATAAATTGTAAAATCTAAAATTATAAGTGTAAGTCATTATAAAGATAAATAAATTAAAATAGAGTATAAAATTTAAAATTATAAAAATAAATAAATTAAAATAGAGTATAAAATTTAAAATTATAAGAAACGAGGAGATTTAATTGAAATATAAAACATAAATAAATGAAAAAAAATACGGATTAAAAAGGGACGATAAAGATTAACCATATAATAATAAAACTAGAGGCGTTGAATGAGTGAAGGACGTTAATCAAGATGAAATTGATTATCCATGGATGACATTGGCTAAAAGAAAGTGACAAAGGGTAGAGAATCTAGAAAGATAGAAAAAAATTAATAAAGAAGTGCGGTCGTGATTGGGAAATTAAAGTAAAAAGTGGAAAGAAGGAGGGTACGTTGGAATTGAAAATATTTATTAAGTTTATTGATTAAAATTGTTTAGGTGTTTTTTTTAATGTAGAAAGCTTCTCTTATTACATGGGATGAAAGATAGATGTTACAATTTTTATTAAGGACTTTTGTAAAATTATAAAATAGTGAAATTGATAGAATCAAGGTTTGAGATGGAAAATTGGAAAGGGGTTTGAATGATTTAGGATGAAGGTTTATATGAAGGTGTTTTTATTGGTATGAAAAACTTTTGTTCTTTTTGTTTTAATTTTAATAAATTAAAATATATTTGTTTTAATTTATGTAAATTAAAAAATATAAATTAATTTTAAGAGTACTTTTGTATTTTAATTTATGTAAATTAAAAGCCAAGTATTTACTTGTTTTATTTTTACCCTTTCTTATTTCAAAATTCTTCTTAAATGTTATTTGTATTTATTTTCACATTTGTGTTTATATTTTATAGGTATTTTCATATCTTGTATCTGAAATTGCATTTCTTGATTTTCATTTTGTACGGATTTTTTATTTTGTCATTTGTAATGGATTTTTATTTATTTTTGCAAGTTCTTTAATAAAATATAGTATTCATAAATTCAAGATTTTATATAGAAGTTAAAGTCTTCCCAAGTTAAATATTTATTTTTCAATTTAATAAAACATTGTTTTTGACACTTCAATGTCTATTCTCTTCACTTTATAGTTACTTCAATTTGCACCATGTTGTAATATATGAAATTATAGACCTTTAATCAAAGGTGATTTTTATAATCCAAGTTGGGACATGTGTACCCCATATAACATATGTCCACTTAAAACATTTAATTAATATAAAAGGATTATATATGTTTAATATCAAAATAAAATAAAAATATACATTTTTATTTTTATTTTTTATGTTTGTAGTTAATGCTTGATGTTTGTAGAAGACTTAGTACCAACCAAGGGAACAAAGGTGGGAATTTGTTGTTTATGGTATGGGTTGCTGGAGTGATGAAGTAGACAATGATATGGTAAAAGGGATTTATAGGATTTGAGTGCAGCATTGACATTAGAGGGATTAAGGGCAGGTGACTATATTCTGGGCTCCTCTTACATGAAGGGTGGGATGAATGTATCAGAGACTCAACGAACAAATTTCCTTGTCCATGTCTCGACCTGTGCCATCGGGACAAATCCACATGCTTTGGTAGAGTTTTTGCAAGGCTATGGGGGGAAAACATGTGATAAGTTGCAGAAGGGTATGGTTTCAATGACTGTTTCCATTCCCCCGAAGGTGTCTTCAAATTATTTCATTGCTGAAGCGGAATTTTGTCATAGAGGGTTTTCTAGAGGTGGAGGACGAAGGAGGAAACTGAATCAGGAGAAGGCTAGAAAATGAAATCTTATGTGCATGTTAGGGAAGGATGTGACCTTCGATATTGTGTTAGGGATTTCAATCAAAACAATATTAGGATGGTTCAAAAATTTTAAGATGTCCATACTCAAAATCGTTGCTTAGATGATAGCCTGTTGGAAGCCTTTAATTAATTACACTCCAATCATCAATATTTTGATGAAGGGTTAGTTCAGTTTCCATTTTCTAACTGAGGAAAGACTGCAAATAATTCTGGATAGATTTTGGGTCCTTGGAAAGGGTTCAATAGATTTCTTCAAATGGCACGCTCGGTTTAATCCATGGAAGGAAAAAATTACAAAATGACATTTATGGGTAATAATACCATGGTTTCTGTTACAATGTTGGTATTTTAGGGGTTTTATGTCAGTGGAAAATGCCATATGAAGGCTTATTCTTGTAGGGGATGAAACCCTAAATGTGATGGATAGGAGATTGTCAATAGTTTTAGTTGAATTCAATTCTTTAAAAGGTCTTCAGTGAAGGTAGACTTTATTTGGAATCACGGTTCTCTTACTGAGTAGATAGATTTTTGGAGAGTTCCTTTTAGATGATTCTCTTGCCATGAAGTTGGTCCTTTGAGGGATAATTTTCATGTTTCTCGCTCGGCTCTGTTTGATTTTTTGGATACTTCTTCGGAATTAGGGAATAGGTTACGCCCGATTCATTTCTTCAACGTGATCTTCCTCTGGATCACTCTTCAATGGTTTCTTTTCTAACTAAGTTAAAATATACCTTCCATGTTCTCCTGAAGTTTCTGAAGAAATAAGCTTTGGTAGATATTCTTCTTGATGAGAATGTCATAAATAAGGAAGATGGCTTTGATGTAAATTTAGAAGAGGAGGGGTGTAACATACCTAGAAGTGAAAAATAAATATTTATTATTTATTTCAGAAAAAAAAATTATGTTAAAATTATTGTAAAGTTTATGACCAAGTTTTTCAAGGATTACTGTAATTGAAGAATTATTTATTTTAATAATTGAAGAAATAAGACACCTATCCAAGGGAGACTCTTAAATGAGTGTTCATTGACCCATTAGGAGGAATGAGCAGCTGTAGAAGGCTGGTTGACAAATGGAAGCACTAGCATTTCACTTTCTAGTTGTTGCAAGAAGCATAATCCCTAAAATTGTGGTCATGTTCCTTGAGAGAGGGGAACTGAGCTGGTGGCTCATTTAATTCCTAAAATGACCCAAAGACCTAGGCAATCTTATATATACCATCAAATTGAGCAGGAGGCTCACTACTCATTCTGATTTCTAAGTGAATGAACCTTGTGAGTGCTGCAAACTAAAAATTCAGACCCATAAGGAATTTGATGAGGGGATAGCTAAAGTGGAATTGTTGAGTTAAGTTTGCTACTGAGTGGTAAGTTGCAGAAAGTTTGTTGTGTGGGCTATATTCAGAGATCTCCTTCCTAGTGGTTTAGCGAATAGGATCAAGGGTCCTAAGCAATTAATCTTGGTTTTTTCAGGAGAAGGCTGGGTGGAACAGTCTCCTCTGGGTGCTTGTCCACTTCTGCACATTATCTAGGTTCTAATTACTATTAATTAATGATGCTTTATTTCTATGTCTGAACTTTGGAAGTATGCTCAATATTATGCAACTCTCACATTGATAGTTTATTTTCTTATATGTATTTCCTATCTGACATTTTCTTATGAATAGGTTATCAACTACAAAGTTTATGGAAATTAGTCCTTATTACTTCTAAAGGAAAGAAATTTGAAATTAGTATAAGCTAATTTTTTAAATTAGTTTTAGATTAAAATGATACTTTTTCTGTCTTGGAATTTTAAATTATAAGTATGTTTATCCCATTTCTTTTTAAGTCTACTTCGTTATTCCACTGTTAGACTAGGTTTTAATGAACTAGCAGTTTTGATTCCTTAGTATAGACCATCAAAAACACCTTAAGAGAACTATTACAGAAGTTAATATAATATTCATAGTTGATACAGAGACTACCATAATATAAGTATTTAAATACAAATATATATATATATATATATATATATTACAGTAGACTAATAACTTGTTTTGGGAACATAACTCCTCAATAGATCTGTAAACTATTAGGGGTTTGAACCAGTAATAGAAAATAAGCTTCTATAGAAATAAACATAATAAATTGAAATAAATCCAATGTTTATATCTAATTATATTTTTCAGTATGACAGAGTTATGGCCTCTTAATCAAACCATAGATTCATTTAGGAAGAAAATAAAACACTTCAAATTACAAATAATAACTAAGCTAGGTTCCACAGAGATTTTATAAAAACAATGCATCCAGTATCTTGAAAATTTAATAACACCAAATCAAGATTATGGACAGACCGTAGCATTGGTTATAGGATATATGCCATTTTGGCGTTGTTATCTACAGCAAAATTGCTTATAGAAGAAAGTTACAGACAACCTTAGGGCTTAATGTTAAGTGCTTCTGAAACAGTATTATCATTTTAACAATGGCTCTGTGGCCTCCTTTAAAACACTGTCACAATGAAAAGGGCCTCATGGCCTCATCTAAAGGTAGACACAATAGTATAAAATGGCCTCATGGACACAATATCATAAACATCTATAAACTATAAAAAAAGAAAAAACAAAGCAGAAAATGGAGAATATCTATTTCAGCAAGGTTTTAAATAAAAGAAAGGATTACATAGTGTTATATAAGTCTTCACAGAGTCGTATCCATTGAAAATATTTATACAAAACCAGAGCTCACTAAAGAGGCCTTATGACTGTATATTTTCTCTTTAAATACAAATAACGAAATCGTAAAGATCAAGATAGGTTTCCAATATTGAAATTGTAAAAGACTCATAAGAAGAACCTTTCTACAAGCATTAAACAAAAGCAAAAAGGAAAAAAGGGCCTCACATCCCCAGTACAAATTTACCTAAACAACGAACAAAAGAGTCAAGTCATACACTTAACCCCATTACATTGCTAGAAATAAATAACAATTGAAATATTGTGATAGAGGCCTTATGGCTCTCATTCCAAAGCAAGCACGACAGTAAGGGTGTATTGACCATATCTTAACTAAAAAATGTAAAACAATAAAAACTAATATTCAAGTATAGGTCAAAGAAAGTATACACAGTCACAGTGATGAACAAGCAAACCATGCTACAGTATTGGTAATTTTAAACATTGCTTTATAGATATACCTCACGAGTATTTACAAAGATATATCTATTATATTATCAAAACTAGTAACAAAGCTACGACAGTGGATTTATAGCCCAAAAACAAATACTACAGAGTAAATACTCATGGCCACAAAGTCTGTGTTGCAGAAATGTGCACTATAAAATCAATTAAGATATGAAGCCCTCATGGGTTCATACAAAACTAAAATCCTTTACAATATGGACACAATTAAATACCATATTTATAAAAGTGGCATAGTCGTATGACTCCACCGAAGATGGAAAATCCCCTTACAATATCGAGTTCCTTTTTATACCAAAGTAAAATTATCACTTTCATGAACAGGAAATCCCCAATCCTATGGGGAGAAAAACAAATCGAGCCGCCCAAATTTTCCCACAGAGCCACGAAAAGGGAATGCCATAGGTCTTACCAGCTGAAAATTATTCTCGGCTAGTATCCAACCCAAGACCCTGATCGTAGACAAGATGACCTCTTTATCTTCTGCATTACACATTCCAAAAGTTAAACAATAGTTTTTAAACCATTTCACAAAAAAAGAAAATAACTTCAAAACAACAGAGAAGCTTACCCTTCTCAGCATTGATGACTCTAATGAGATTCACCCAAATACCATCAGAATGAGGACTGCAAACTCCATCAATGAACAAATCATTTGTAGAGAGGTTCAGAAGGTGTCGAGGGTCAAGTGTGATGGCTCCTCCATCTTGTTTCACAGGAAGAAGAACAGTGAGGTTGAATAGCCAGATGCTAAGTGCAGTAGTGAGAAACAACTAACATCAAAAGAAACCCCATCAAAATGACGGATGCGTCTTTCGAGGTGCATTAAACCCCTAGGGTTTTTCACCAGGTCTTATTGCCGCCAACTGGAGTTTTTATTACAATCACATGGTCAGAAGGTGAATGTATTTATTTCCATGTCCTTTGTATTTTATTGTTACCATTTGTTTCCAAGGGTTATGCCATCATTCGCATCATATTTTATAGACCCAAAACTATATGCATAATGTTCCCCAGTATGAGATTTTATAACTTATGGTATAGTTAAGATATATCGTATTTCGCTTGTGATTTTTCTTATCCAAGGTTGATGCGTATATTATAGTTTAGACATTTAGTATATGCATGGGTTAGGACTTTTTCAAGTTAAGGATAGGGTATGGTATAATATATAGTATAAAGAACAAAAAAAAAATAGGTTAAGGTCTAGGCTGTTTCCCAAACCAAGGTGGACCACCTTTCCTTATCACTTTTATGCATTATAACATAGTATCATTCCTTAGCAAACCTTAAGGGTGATCTCATCCACCTCCACAAAGGGAAAACAAATTTCATGCCTTATCCGTAAAGACTAAGTAAGACCATGACCTTTTCCTTAGTAGCTTATGAGTAGGACAAAACTGAAAGAACGAAAAACAGTTTTACAACTTTACCTTTAAAGGCATATTTTGTTACAAAATAGTATCAACCAGAATGTGTGACGTAATTTTGACACAGGTCACAAAGTAAAGCATGTTAATGATAAAACTAAAGTAGGAGCATAAATCTCACAGTTTATTTTTAAATCCATTATCGTTACAACATAATATTTATGAAGTATAACATCTCTTGGAATTATTTCCTAGTAATTTAAATGTTACACCTGATAAATGAAAAAAAAAATATTTATGAATTTTGGAGATGTCAAATGTGGTATCAGAGCAAGCTTCTAAACACTAGGCCTAATTGGCTCACTCGCATGAAAATAATAAAACAAATATATTGATTTTATTTACATTTATTTCTATATAGAAATATAAAATCTATTTTGCAGGAAAATGGAAGGTGTTGAAGCATCTGCTTAAACTTGCACATCAATCCAGACAACATTTATGTACAACTAAATAATCGACCTTCACAGTTACTACAAACAGTTAAGGAGTTAAAAGATGAAGTGAAAATTGTTAGAATGGATAATGAAAGAATTTTGGAAATAATTAGATGTTATTAGACGAAATGCATATTAGAGGAAAAGATAAAAGAAATGTTTATGAAACTGATTCTGAAACAACGTCTTACAAACATAAAGGAAAGAAATAAAAATATTCTGATTGTGAATCTTCTTCAGAGGTTAATGCAAGGTCACATAAGGGAAGGTATAAATACACAAGTGGAAGTAGTGAAAGTGACTGTAAACCTAAGAGAAGGAAGTATACCCTACTAGCATAGATCCAAATCCTAGGCTCTATCAAGCGTCGAGAGGGATCAAACCTTTAGAGGTGGAAACCTCTTCTGAAGTATTGCACTCAACTATAATCTTTTGTGTGATTCAGACCAAAAGACACACCTTTTTATTTAAGGTAGATTTATAATATTTTTATTATTAATATTTAATACTATTTATGGCATATAATATTTTTTATTATTTTTTATTTTGTTAGGGAAGAACATTAGAAAATTTTAATATCCTGAATTTCGGACCTAACAATCATAGGCATGCGCCTATTGATTATGATGTGATCTTGATGTTTTATATACTAGGTCGAAGATCCCATTGCATATGAACATGATGATTTGATTTATATATTGGACGTAAGACAATTGTTGATGATATATATATATATATATATATATATATGCTTGTTTCTGTTGGGTGTGGACCCTGAAGCACACGATTGATGAGATGTTTAGTGTTGGGCATAAGCCCTAAAGCCTTCCATGTTGATGTTGAGCATAAGCTCTAGAACATTGGATCCTTCGCCATTGTATCCCTAGGTGTATCGTACAAGTACATCCTAGCATTAGTGTTGAGCGAAGAGCTCTGGAATCACACTAAGTTTGTAACTCCCTGTTTTTAGCGTTGAGTATGGGATCTGGTAAGTGCTAGGAGTCACTGAAAATAATTAATGATTCCCAAGTGAAAATGGCTCGAGAAAAATATTGATCTCATTTGACTTATTTATAAGTGATTAAATGAAATTTCAAATTTTTGTATACTCATCCAATTCTAAAGAACTACCATGTTATACGCGGGAATCCAACATGCCAGGATGTTTAGAGTTGCCTAGCCTAGTAGACCTAATCATCTACCTAATGACCTTAATGAATAAAGTGTCGTAAGTCTAGGGATCACAACATGTGATACCCCAAGACAAATGTTATATTATTAGGTATTTTATACATGGTATGTATAAAGAATAAATATAGTAATAATATTAATAATGAAAAGTTCCATCTATTACTATTATTAATAAGATAAAGATTAAATAGTATAATACCTATAAAATTCCACTTAGGAACTGGCTAAAAGTTCCTAAGTCAAAATATTAAAAGTACTAAGTAAATGAAAAGGGTTAAATCAAGAAATGAATCATTTCTTGATTTAACTGCCCCTTTGACTGAAAATTTTATCTGTAAAGCCCCAAGCCCAAGAGAGGCTTTGGGATCTCATCTATCTTTTGGAGTCATTTTTCTACCAAAAAATTCTCAAGAGAGTTCTTGGAGAACATTTCCTAGAAGGAAAAGAGAGAACTGATCCAGACCTAATATACAAACTCGGGTAGCCTTACCTTAGGAGCTCTAAGCTACTTGAATGTTGGAACCAACTCGGGGGGATCCGGATTGAAACCAGGAATGGTTCTCATTTATGGATGGGAATGTGGTAGTTACCAAGTGATTTAGTCATCTAATACATAGGTCATATCTGCCTATGATTTCTTAATGCTAGTGATTTGAGTGTGCAGGTTTTAGCCATTAAAGGAGCTTCAATTTACAAGTATGAGGTCCTGGACCGCCTATTATATTTTGTAGAATAAATGCTAGCTAAATTAGGTAAATGTACATTATATTTTCTAAAACCTATGTGCCTTGTTTTCTATCCCATTCTCTTCAAAGTTTACATTTTAATCTATAACCCTAGGTTTTAATTTAATTCCTATTTAAGATCATCAAGGGTTTGGTATTTTTAGGTTTTACTTCTGTATTGTATTTTACTGCTGTAGTATTGCCTTCCTACAAACTAAGATTTATTTCAGATTAAATACATAGCTGATAGTTGGCCTATATACTCTACTAACAAATTGCATATTGTCAGCAGAATCATGATATAATTAAAAAGACCAGTTCAGATCTAAGTTTCACATCTAGAATAATTATACAAATATAATAATTAAGACCTAGTAAATTTTTGATACCTATATATATATATATATATATATATATATATATATATATTAACAACTATCCAATAGAACTATAATTCTATTTTTTCAACAATAAATTTACATCTAAGAACAAATTATACACACCACATACCAGAGGTAAGATTAAGAACCAACCAAGACCTTTCAAGGTCTTAATAAATAACCATAGGCTAATAATCAAATTATTCCCATTAAAAAAGATATCATCCTAATCTTTTAACAATCCAGGTAATCAAGGTCCTATACATGTGTTACCGAAATAAACTCCTATGGCTTGGGGTACCACAATAGACAGCTTGACTCCAGAAATCAATATTTTCCAATATGCAATAGAAAGTAAATGTCTAACACTAAAGGATCAGACCTCGTACCTTATTCCAGACGGTTGAAGTAGATCCCCGTTGAGCTTTCCAACTTCAGCTTGAATTGATAAATTATTTTCTCAACAACAAGTAAACAATACAAGGATACTATATATCATGGTGTTAGATCTATTCTAGCATATATAATCAACAATGTATAAGCATTTGAAATAATCCCATGGATAAAATATTCATTCAAACATACATTGTTGGACAGGAAAAGATATTTCTATTAATATAAATCAGAGATTACAATAGATACAACCTCTGCCGGCACGTCTGCGAATTGGAGAAATTGAATCCCCCACTTGGGCCTCCACCACCTCAATCCTCCATCTCTCGATAGCAAGCTCACAAGGAAAATCCAAGCTTGGGAAGAACACAAAAGTGCTCCAAGGGACAAAGGGATGTAGACTCAAGCATAAGTTCCGACAATAATGGACTATAGTTTCTTTTCTCTCAATTCTCTCATATGCCTTCAATGTACCATAGAGTTCCTTATATAGCTTTTCAAAGGGGTAATGAAAGGTCGAATCTGAGCGATCTCAAGGCATAGGGAAGGCCAGGAGTCAAGTGAGTTGAATCCATGTCAAGGAAAACTCCAAAAGGATTTGGATTTTGTACACATCCCGATGTACGTGGTTTTAGTGGTCAAACCTGCGTATATACGCGATTAAGGGTTTAAAAGTCATGTGTATCATTTTTCACATGTTTTTAGGGATGGTCAAGGAAACATCAAAGGACAAAAAATGGTCCACGGGGTCTAAGGAGTCTGCAGCAGGACAGGGGAAGGCCATACAAAGTGTGATTCACCTGGAGTGGTAAAATCAGCTATAACAGATGCCCCCTAATGTGTGAGGGTAGAGGGGTCATACGATGGCCGAAATACATTATAAGTCCATCTCAGAAGTGGGGTGATGAAGAATCCCAAGTGGAATACCAGCCACCCAATCAGCATAGTACAATGATACAACTTTGCACATAAATGCAAATACATATAGCAGTCCCGGATACATAAGAGTACAATGGCCATGAATAGGCATGATACAAGACATCGCATAAGTGGTCATCGCCACGTACAATATACATAGATCAGAATCTCCATGATGAAGATATACAAAGGATCATGATCTCCATAATGGCTGAAGATATATCATAGATCAAGATCTCCATACTGGCTGGAAATGTCTGACATATACTGGAATCAAATCACGAGACCTGAAATCTCATGAACACTGGCACGATCAAGGAGGTAGCATATAAGAGATGCCACCAATCTGGAAGGTCTTCTACACACACCGCTACGAGTACATGTCATACTATGTGAATAGAGGTGTCGAGGTCGAACATAGTAGTCCATCGTTTGATTACCGGTCATTGATGTATACCATTAACAGACGCAAGATCACCCACTGATAATGAAAATGGGAATCAAGGTACTAGAGTGAAAACTAACAAGTGTGAATAAATGTGTTGAGTTCAAACACTTGATAGGATCCATCGATCAAGGGACATTGATGTATTCCCAAAGACTATCGATGGTGAGAGAACCTGCCACTAATGACTGCAAGTCTCAAGGCACTCAAAATGACTCTAGATTCCAATCCCAGAATAAATGATCTGAAGTCGATGGGATGAAATCCACTGGAAGGAGGGCATTAAGGCATCCCCCATCATCCAACACAAGGTACTCAGCAAAGTTGTATAATGTGGAAGGACTCGATCATAAGGTGCATGAACCAGTAACTGTACCGGGAATGGCCGACACGCAAAGTCAAGATAACTGAGGAATGGCTGACTCAAGTTTCAACTTCCTTCAAATAAGAGCATAACGGCATATGGTGACTGAAATAAAGGCATCATAGACTTGATATACAAACTGGGACATCTTTTAGACACAGGAGGCATTGACAGAGGCTCCATGGGAACTAGAAGCTTAACTAGTCGATGGAGATAAACTCAGATAAACGAGTACAGCTGCTAAAGTCAAACTATAACCCAACAAATGGATGTGATATACAGTGCTCTGTTCGAAGGCAACATGACTTGACAGCTACCAAAGATAACATTTTTCCTTGTCCGGCTTTTTGGTTTTTTGATTTTTTTGGACTTTTTCAATTATTTAAAAAGCTTGAAAAAGAATAAAATTGCTTTATAGTTACAGACTAGGAGGAGACGAGTGTCATAAGGGAAAACAAACTAGTTCCAAGCAGTGGAACATACCTATGCTCAATGCAAGGATACATGTGTAGGATATCGACACTCGGGGGAAAATCCCCTCCCAGTAAAAAGGGAAACAAGCTGCGAAGGATATAAAAAATGGCTCTGCATGGCTAGACATGAGACAAGCTCGGGCTATATGGATGAAACGCAATGTCAAGGAAGCCGACATAAATCTCAATAAGGCAGGAAAAGCTCAACATAATGCATTCATAACTTGACATGAGGGATTCCTGAGGGAAATAGGCTAGCAAAAGATCAAGAGGAGTATGAGGCTCTTGCGAAATGTCATGGCAATACTATACAACGGACTCCCACACCCTAAAGGAGAAAACATTAGTATGGGCACCAAATGCAAATAAGGCGCTAACTAGGGTACCCATGTAAGGTGAAGCTCTACCACTCATATCATGCCACTTCTAAAACAACAAGAAGGTTCCGTGACATAATAGAGTGGGTTCGTACCTAAGGTCATGATGAAATGGTCATAAGGTCATGCAAAATAAAAATGATGATGAAACCTAACCTATATGCTAGTTTAGACATGATACCTGAGATCAGCATGAACGGGTCAATCCAACGGCTTAAACGACACTAAAAAAGGTCCTCTACATCATGAATTATGTCAAAAATGGTCAAAAATGGTTAGAAATTGTTGAAACTATAGGAAAGGGGGTAAAAATTTTCAAATATTTGAAAAAATTCTATAAATAGTAAACAATTCAAAATATTATAAAACATTTGAAACTTTTACCCATTTGAGCTCAGATTTTCAACAGCGAATTCCAGGAGATCTAGCCGGCGGAATCCACCATCGTTTCTTCCAGGTATTTACCCATGCTCTTCTCTTTCATTTTGATGCAATTTTTATCAAATTCCATGGTCAATTCAGTTTTCTAGGCCAAACTAAAATGGGCGCTGTGGCCCACGTGAAAATCGAGGGTTTTTCCGCGTATAGGGCTGGATATATGGGGAAAATTCCCTCAAAGCCACGTACATATGCGTCTATTTTGAAAACAGTCGCGTATGAGGCCACGCATAAGGTTTTTTCAATAATATAATGGGAAAATTTGCAATTTCTTGTGCAGGATGGTCCTAGAGTGGAGAGAGTGTGAACATGGTGAGGTAGAGGAGGCAGTAAGGGCCGATGTAATGGCTCAACAAGCTCTGGCAGACTCTATAAGTTTTGGTGTCTTGGTGGCTTAAGAGCCAAACCAAGACTATTGCAGATGCTGGTGGATTACTGGGATCCAGATTTTGAGTCCTTATAGATAGATGGGATGTCCATCACTATAGAGGTGGAGGACATATACTTCATTACTGGGCTTTCTCGACGAGGGGAAGTGGTGAACTTTCGTTCTTGTGGTGGGCCAGGAGGTGGCCTGACTATCAATGAGTACATTGCGGTGTACTGCTATCCAGACACAGAGAAGGTGAGGAGTCAGGTCCCTACCAATACTATACATGTGCTGGGCCTAAAAGCCATACTATTGACATTGGGTAGGATAGCAGGCTTGGCATCACTCCACCAAGCCTCGCGGCCTCTAATGTTCTATGCAGTGGAGTGCATGAGACCCACGATTTATGACTGGAGAACTACACTGCTGAGCAACATGAAACATTAGCTCAGTGAGTGTAAGGCAGGCAGAGTGTGAAACTTCGGGTTTAGCAGTATATTGAGCACGTTTTTCTTCAAGCGTGTTCTAGGATTGAGCCCCAGAGTGGATGTTCCTCTTCATGGGGTTTGAGATCCGGCCCAACGGCATTAGGCAGATGTGATGTGCAGACTGGGGGGAGGTAGGATGGCCAACCCCTATCCAGCTGACTTCTTTCCATGGTGGCGATGACAAATAGTTACCATCGATGACTACCCCTATGCAGGGATAGATTTTTGGGGAGACTCGGACATGCCGCTACCACTAGGATCGACATATGGCGATATAGGTAATGAATCTTGACCCTCTCTTTTTTTAAAATTTTTTGAGTTATTTAATTTTTTTGTGTTTTCTGATTATATGGAATCAAAAGATATATTTTTGCATGTCAATACATAGTGACATCTACCATTTGTGTGCAGATGTGGGACCACAGCGGCCAGAAGGCTTCCCTCATCACAGACGGAGGGGAAGAGGAGATGATATCACGGGTGTGGATGCGGAGCGGATGCTCCAAAGAATTCATACCAATTTTGTGAGGTTGACACATAGGTTCCCGTGGTGCAATTTAAGGACTTGCATAAAGCTATGCAGCATCAGGTGGTGGGTGTACCACGAGCATGGGTGCGATTGTTCCGACGGCTGGCTAGAGCCGTAGTGACCTTTCATGATCACAACCCTCCTCCTCCTCCACAATATTAGATACCTAGGAGTGTATACATTTTGTACTATCGTGTATTATATGTTGGTGGCTCGAGAGCCCCAATTTTGTATCATGACACTATGTATTATCACATTTTGGATGTTATATAAATTTTTTTATGGTGATCAGTTTATTTATTTACATGTGTAAAAATGGTGTTTGTAATGAATTTACTATGTATAAAACAAATGCCAATCTACCATGTAGTTAGCATATGAGTCAGCAACATGATTATTAATTCTTGGAATGTGTATATATGTTATATTGTCAAATTGTCATTCTAATAATCTCACATGTAAGAATGTTCTTAATAACATCGGATCTCTAACATGGTACAAACCATTAAATTGTGACACTACTAACTCCAAATCAAGACGTACCTTAAGATAGAGAATTCCATGTGAAATGGCATCCCGTAGAAGCTCAATAACGGCACTATATTCAGCAACATTATTGGAATATGGTCGCAGACATACGCCTCCTGAAGACAATACCTTACCCATAGGAGTATAAATCACCCAAGCAGCAGAGGCTGAGTGTTGAGTGTGATGGATTGCACCATCCGTGAATCCTATGTAGGTGGAAGATTCCATTGATATCTGCCAAAAGAAATGGAAACTAATCACAAACCTGATCACTATAAGAAAAAGACCTAACTATGCAAAGCTGTACACTAATATACAATAAGCAGCCTTGGTTGAAAATCATGCATAGTACTTCTTGAGATAGAGCCCATTTCTAGGCTTCGCCAAGGCCGTTCCCTCGTAATCCAATAACTCATAAGCACCCTTCTCTAACACATGTTTGACCACGTAAGGACCCCGCCACATGGGATTAAATTTTCCTGCCCCGAAGGGTTCCTTTGGTTGATCCCACAAAAGGACTAAGTCTCCCTCACTAAACCTCCTTGGACAGACAGACTTATCATACTGGACCTTTACGCGACATTTATTGACTTCTAGAGCCACTAAGGCATCCCGACGCTGCTCATCAAGTTGCTCAAGGTGGACCAAACACTCCTCCAATGGTGAAGTGTTTGGTAAGAGTTATACAACTAGATTCAAAGAAGGAATCTTGCATTCAACTAGCAATATCGACTCCACTCCATGTATAAGTTGATATGGAGAAAAACCCATGGCAGTCTTAACAGCGGTTCTATATGCCCACAAAGCAGGATATAACATGATGTGCCAATTATTGTTGCTTTGTGCAATGGTTCATTGGAGAATGGATTTGAGTGATTTATTCACTGCTTCTACTTGTCCATTCGCTTGAGGGTAGTAAGAGGATGAATTCTCTTGCTTGTACCCTAACTTTGATGCCAACTCTTCCATCATACGGTTCTGAAAGTGCGAGCCATGGTTAGTGACAAGCTCTTTCGAAATTCCAAACTGAGTAATAATTTGGTTGAATACGAAGTGGATGGCTATCTCACCATTGGATTTAACTGTAGGCATAGCCTTAGCCCATTTTGTGAAGTAATCAACAACCACTATAATATGATAGTGCCCCCCAGCCAAAGCTGGGTTGCAATCAATAAAATAGAGCCCCCACTTAGTCAAGGGACCGGCGGTGATAATGGGATGTAATGGGGTAGGTTTCGAGCGCATATTATGTGTGAACACCTAGAAAGGGTGGCACCTCTTGACCACATCAACACAATCCTTAAAGATCAATGGGCAGAAAGAACCCGCTCTTAAGATCTTTTGAGCTATAGAAAGCCCAGATAAATGACCACCACATGCCCCTCCATGGCAATCATTCAGCACTACCTCAGCTTCTTCATGAGTTAAACAACGTCGTAAAATGGAATCTACCCCACGGTGGTACAAAGTGTTATCCACTATGAGGTAGTTCTTAGAGATGTGACGTAATCGTCGTCATTCATCTCATGAGAGGTGAGTAGGGATCTTCAATGTTTGTAAATATATTATGATATCCCCATACCATGGGTTTAAATTTGAGATTAAGAAGATGTGTTCATCGACAAACATATCTTCACAAACCAACTCCTTGGCCTCACTCAGGAAATCCGATATAAGCTCTGCAAAAATTAAAGACTTCTTCAATTTTGCCGAAACAAATTCGAGATCGAATTCTTGCAGAATGACAATCCATTTATTATATTTTTCTCCAATCATCCTTCGAGTGAGGATGAATTGAAATGGATTTACATGGGCTACAACCAAGGTCTAGTGAAGGAGAATATAATGTCTCAACCGCTGAACTGCATGTACAGTAGCTAAAGCAGGCTTCTCGACATGAGAATAATGAATCTTTGTGTAAATGAGGTTCCGGCTCAGATAGTATATGACATGCTCTTGGAGCTCCTCATCCTCTTGAACCAAAACCATACCAATCATCTTCATGCACGTAGCCACTTAAAGTAGAAAATCACGGCTATAGTCCGGGGGACTAATTACTGGGGCCGATGCGAAGGCTCGCTTGAGTGCATCAAAGGACTCTTGGGCTCGCTCATACCAACAAAAGGTGGTGTCCTTCTTCAATAGATGCATGAAGCCTCTAGTCAAATTGGCAAAGTTGACAAAAAATATCTGTAAGAATTTTGCCATGCCTTGCAAACATTGAAGATGACAAATGTTTTTCGGGGGAGACAATTGAAGTATTGCCTCAACCTTCAAAGGGTCAACTCTTATACCTTCTTTAGAAACGATGAATCCTAACAAACGACCTGACTTCACACAAAATATGCATTATGAGGATTTAATCTAACCAAATAGTGCTGGCATCTTTCAAATACCAATCTCAAGTGATAAGGATGATGCATTCTCATATGAGAATGAGCAGCAAGGTCATCCAAAAATACTTCGATAATTGACTTGAGATCGTGGAAGATCAAGGTCATTGCCCGCTGAAATGTGGCTCCAGAATTTTTAAGGCCGAAAGGCATTTTTCGATATGCAAAAGTTCCCCAAGGACAAATAAATGAAGTCTTATGTTGGTCCTCAGGTTTAATTTGTATCTGATTATATCCGGAAAAGCTGTCCATAGTGGAAAAAACCTTGCTACCCGCACACTCATCCAAAATTTGATCAATAAATGGTGTGGGGAAGTTGTCCTTAGGACAGGCACAATTCAAATCATGGAAATTAGTACATATGTGGATCGCTCCCTGCTTCTTATCCACCGGAACGGGGTTTGAAACCCACTCCATCAAGGGAATGAGATAGATGAAACCGGCTTTCAAGAGTTTCTCTATCACTGCCTTAATCGCGGGTTCTTTCCTACGATTCACCGCATGCAAGCGTTGTCAAATAGGCTTAGCATTGGGATAAGTCTTAATCTCGTTCCTGACAATATGAGGGTCAATACCTGGAATTTCATCGTAAGACCAAGCAAAAATATCACGGAATTCCTTAAATAGCTCGGTGTATTCTAGAATCTCGGCATGGGAACATTCCGCCCCAATATAGACATTCTCTATCATGCCAAGATCACGAGAGATGTTGATAGGAATCGTTGAATACATGTTCGCCATGTTTCCATCGGCCATCGGACCAAGAGAGCTTAATGGAACCATAGGACTACCAACTCTCTCACTAAGAACCGCCATAAAATCCTCACTCTCCAAGCGGTCAAGCTCGGGAAGAAAGTAAGATCTATGATGGAGTTCCTCCCATGGTGGTTCAACTCCTGACATAGCCTCAATAATCGCTTCATCTGAAGGGAAAACCTTATCAAGGAAGTCGTGCATGTGAGAAGACTACACTACCCATGCCAACAGCACATAAGGGTCCTCCTCCTCCGTCTGTGAAGAGGAAGGACTAGGCTCTGCAACGCACTTGAGATTAGATTGATAAGCTATCATAGTTGCAGGCAATGGCACGTCCGTCATGATGGGCTCATTCGGAGTACTCAATGTAGGAAGAATCCAAGGATCTTCCATATGACTCGTGAGAAAAGACACCGATCTCATAGATGTCGAAGCCTCACCAAAACTAGACCCTATCATAAGGATTGGTGCAGAACAACCAAAGCTTCCCATGAGGGATGGATACATGCCTACACTCACACTCCCAGTTGTCAGCTGAGAGTGTTCAATGATTGGGATCGAAGCTCCCGAAGATGCGGTAACAGATGAATTCTTGAATGTCGTTTGATAAATTGTTACGATATTCCCGTTATGTGGAAAGCATACAACGTGAAATAGGGAAGAAGCAATGGCTTGCATACTATACATCAAATTTCTACCCAGCAAGATATTGTAGTCAAGGGGTGCATCAACCACCTCGACCTCTATCGCAATAGTCTTCCCTCCCAAACAGACTTTAAGGGAAGGAAGGATGTCATGCGGCCTAAACTATCTCCCATCGAACGCAGTTAACATGGTCACTGATTTAGACAGCTCAAGGGAACCTAGACCCTTTCAACACGATAAAGACATCACAGAAGTGACAGCACCTTCATCAATCATAGTGCGGTTGACGGTCATATTAAGACATTCTACGTGAATCAAAAGAGACACATAGTAGGGAAAGCGAGGCCGAAGTCCTGCGGTTTCAAATTTAATCACGAAGGAAGAATCATCATCATTCACACTAAGGGAAGAAAGAAACACCTTCCTTTGTGAAGGACAACTCTGAATCACTTCCAATGCGTACATCGCACAAGGAGTGTGGCCCAAATCCTTGACAACCGAAGAGTTCTGCGCGGCTCTGGCATTTGGATTGTGCCTCGAATGCTTAAGGACTCCCTTAGGAATGCAAGGTGTGGCTTCATTTTTATCCATAGGTTTCTCAATACGCAAAGGGGACCCTAGTGGATCAGGTTCTTTGCCTAGGCTAGGTTGTGACGAACCATAGTCCTTTGCATGGGTCACAACTTTCACAGCACGTACCATGTTAATGCAACCACGACCACTACCCTCCGTTAGATCCTAATCACCACCACACTAGTCATGGGACCTTGAGTTCATATTTTGATTGTGGGGTAAAGGGTTAGTTAGCACAGCTGGGCCCTGTTCCAAGAATATCGAGACTTCCGCAATACGATGGCACAAGTAAGTGAGGTGATCATCCTTACATAACTTGCAAGGGAACTTAACCTTATGTTTAGCTTGCTTGTCCCCCCAGCATTTCAGCCATTCTTGTCATTACTATTAGCATTCTCATTCTTATTCCCACCTTTATGATTATTCTTACCATTTTTTCTATTTCGTCTGGGCTGCTAGTTACCCTTCTGGTCTGACGATTGTATTGAAAGTACACTCACCGTTTGGGTGGGTTGAGACAAAGCCGTAGCTTGTCCTAAAGCATATTGGTTTATTGACAATTGACTAACTTTTTTTGCAACCGAATCCGCAGGTTTCACACTTGCACAACCAACAATGCCATCGGCATGTGGTCCAGGTTTGACTTTGGGGTCGAAACTAGAATGTGGAGCATTGGGAATAATCTCATATAACAAACCGGACTGAGCATAAATCAAGTCTAGTTCCTGCACCCTAAAAATCGCTTATTCCTCATTCTGCACTCCGGATCTAGAAACATCCTTCACTATATATGGAAATAACGACTTAAGGAACCATTCGAGGAGGAACTCCAGCGGTATAAAGGATTTAATTAACCTCTTTTGTTTACGCCACTCTTGGATATGATCCGAGATATGTGTGGCTTTATCCTGTCAAAATGTCGACAAGAGTTCAGTACCAATGTCGTAACGCACTGGTAGCTGGAAGTGGTTAAGAAAATTCATCGCTAGGTCATCGAATAGAGCGAATGCTCCCTTAGGTAGCTCTATATACCATTTCACGGCAGGCCCTATAAGGGTGCGTTGAAATAGCCTTAAACAGATGGAATCTTGGTGTAAGGAATTCGAAGAGCACCATAGGTGAAAGGTCATAACATGTTCACTCGGATCCTCTCTTGGTTTTCCCTCGAACTTAGGTATGTCTGAGGGAAGCTTAGTAGGGACAACCAGCCAAGCCGAGTCATGAGCTACAGGATCGTTCATCAATCTCGACAAGTCAGGAAGATTCAGCGTCACGAGGAAAGGGAGCCTAGGATGATGAGGTCGATGGACTGCTCCCTAATAATTCTTATTCGTATAGGTCTGATTACCACCATGGCCTTGGCCATAGTGCCCTCCTCCCATTTGACCCGTATAGGGTGGCATGGAAGCACCATAGTGTGGTGGACCTTGACTATTAGGAGCTATGAAGCTGTAATTAGGAGAGTAAGCAGGTTGTTGATACCCGATGCCATAAGGTGAAGAAATCTGTCCATACTGTGTCCCATAATAGGGCCCATAAGTCATCGCAAAAGATGTCCCATGAGACACTCCATAAGTAGGAACATACGCTTCGAAAGTAAGAATATACATTCTAGAAGTAGGAATGTGACCTCTAGAAGTATGAGCATGACCTCCCGAAACAACGGGATGTACATGAAGCTGAGACACAACCAGTATAGTAACCGCAGTACGGACATGACTTGTAGCAACATTTCGGCCTGAAGGACCACGTGAATAAGGTGGAGGGTGAACATTTGAAGAACTAGGGATAGAGGACAGAGGGACCTGTGTAATTATGTATGTACTATTGCCTATAGTCACTTGTCTTGGATTTGGTATCCTAATAGGATCACTAACCCTAGACTTAGGAGGAATATGTGATGTAACTTCCACCACCGGGATGGAAGGTGCAATGTGACTAATGCTCCCAAACCTCTCCGCATGGTAAGGAATGAGAGTGCCCCCAGGCATAGTGTTAGGCTCGAACTCAGATTCGACATGAAATGCCAAATCATGTGTGGAAAAACCAGACATACCATAACTACCATAGGTAGTGCTTGCGGGTTCAAAATGAGTCTTGGCATCCTCCGGCATTCCATACCAGTAATGCGTCAATGGGGAATCAACCCTCGAGTGAGTAGGTCTATCATGAAAGGTTCCTATCTTAGAAATCACAAGCCCTAACTCAGCCAAGTCGGGTGAAGGATCATAGGTAGGAGTAAACTCTCCATCTTCCACTTGAATGGGAGAAGATGGTTCAGGAATACCTTCTATATGGTCTCCCATAGTGTGTGAATCAATGTACGAAGTAGTCCACCTGGACTGTCTATGTCTCTCTCCCAAAGGAGGAGGAGAAGTAGAAGGCAGAAGTCCTGCTAAATGATGAGAATGACGTAGAGCCGCACCCGAATCCACAATGACTCAAAAAATAGAAAAGACTCTCTATTTATGCAAACCCTAGGCAAGTTATCATGCATAGAGCAATCACCAATAAAATCTAAATCCAAATGCAAGCAATCAAGGGCAGGATAAGTGAGCTCCCGAATGAAGCAGGTATGTCTCGCCTAGGAGAGGCTTGAGACTCCCATACACAACAAGAAGAGTTACATAACCAATTGTTATGGCCCTCAGATTCAACGCGTAAAGCGAATGTGCTGTCCAACCCCAACCTGGTCGGGACACCCGCAGAATAACCTCTGCAAAGTTCCCCCTCGATATCCTAGGTAAGGCCACTAAGGTCACCTCAATATAATCAATGCTCAGGAAGACAGTCGCAGGCAGGATTGACCATATGGGCAGGGTAGCAAAGCCTGAAACTCTCGAAAGAGCCCCCATATACAAATACAATCGTAGAAATATCTCTGGTGCTACTCAGTTATGACTAGGGGTCATCCCAATCAATAACTGCTCACATTGCCTCGTGCTTAACTTCCTTTTGAGAGGAGGATCTTGAGAAACACTGGTTATATCAAGGATTTCACACACTCACCTGGACAGACACATACATGTTGTTGTTTAGTGGTCTTGGACAATTTACTCACAATGAACTATTCCAAGACCCTAAAACCTAAGCTTGTTGGTGCACCCTATAATAGAAAAGAGTGTAGTTCATTTTAATTAAGCATTCATTTTAATTGGCTTTATTACTCAAAAGAGGGATATGGTCGTGCAACTAATAGTGTTATGACACAACATGAAGTAAAATGCACACCTAACAATCAATGCAAATGCATTGTGTCCATGAAAATAGGGTGTGCTACTATGTGAAATGCACAATTTTCCTTCAAATGATGAATGCAAGCTTTCCTATATGAAATCCTAACTAATACTCCAAAGCAACTCTAGTGCAAGTACAATACAAATGCAAAATGCAATGCATGATGATAAGCAAATGTTTTTGGATTTTTTGAAATAAAATGAGATACAAAAAGCAAAAGAATGATTCTACAACCCCCAGACTCTCCAAGCACACTTAAACAACACTCAAGCGAAACACTAAGGTAAAATAAATCTTATGCACTAATTCCAAACAAAAAATCGAAAATGCCATAACAATAACCTTCTTAAAAAAAAAAATTAGCCTAAAAAAAATGTCTCTAGTCAGAAACAAAGGTATAAACAGACTCAAGCAGTGCCGAAGGAGACTTAGCAATCATCAAACTTCACCTAGCAACCATTTAACTTCCACTAAAAGGTAAAACTAAGGGCATACACGACTGTTTGTAGTAAACCCGCATGTATACACGGAAATTGCAGAGAAACCCGCGTGTATACGCGATTGTGAGTTAAAAACTCAGGTACAGGAAGAAAGGTGCATAAAAATCAAGGAAAATAGACAAGCTGAGACAAACTTCACACCAATCAGACACTAACAGGAAAAAATTCCCCTAGACCCGACACAGAAACAAGAGAGAAAGAGGAATTCAAAGTCATTGAATGCTGATAGAACAACCCCCAAAGGACAACTACTAGGAACTCCCCAATAGAGTCGCCAATTCTCTTACGGAGAGAAATTCCTATGGCTTGGGGTACCACAACAGACAACTTGACTCCAGAAATCAATCTTTTCCAATATGCAATAGAAAGTAAATGTCTAACACTAAAGGATCAGACCTCATACCTTATTCCGGACGGTTGAAGTAGATCCCCGTTGAGCTTTCCAACTTCAGCTTGAATTGATAAATTACTTCCTCAACAACAAGTAAACAATACAAGCATACTATATATCATGGTGTTAGATCTATTCTAGCATATATAATCAACAATGTATAAGCATTTGAAATAATCCCATGGATAAAATATTCATTCAAACATACATTATTGGACAGAAAAAAGATATTTCTATTAATATAAATCAGAGATTACAATAGATACAACCTCTGCCGGCACGTCTACAAATCGAAGAAACTGAATCCCCCACTTGGGTCTCCACCACCTCAATCCTCCATCTCTCGATAGCAAGTTCACAAGCAAAAGGAAAGCCTGGGAAGAACACAAAAGTGCTCCAAGGGACAAAGGGATGCAGAATCAAGCATAAGTTCCGACAACAATGGACTATAGTTTCTTTGCTCTCAATTCTCTCATATGCCTTCAATGTGCCATAGATTTCCTTAAATAGCTTTTCAAAGGGGTAATGAAAAGTCGAATCCAAGCGATCTCAAGGCATAGGGAAGGCCAGGAGTCAAGTGAGTCAGATCCATGTCAAGGAAAACTCCAAAAGGATTTGGATTTTGTACACATCTCGATGTACGCGGTTTTAGTGGTCAAACCCGCGTATATACGCGATTAAGGGTTTAAAATTCGCGTATATCATTTTTCACATGTTTTTAGGGATGGTCAAGGAAACATCAAAGGACAAAAAATGGTCCACGGGGTCTAAGGAGTCTGTAGCGGGACAGGGGAAGGCCATACAAAGTGTGATTCACCTGGAGTGGTAAAATCAGCTATAACAACATGGTACACGATTTAGACTAAGTAATCTAGGTAAATTCGCTACAGAGAAGTCGTGAGACCCTTAATTTTTTTACACACGCTGTAAACATGGCCTCAGCCCCGTGAATAACCACACAGTCAAACTAAACCTTTTCAAATGCATGGAAACCATGTCAACAAACAACCTACAGCAAGGATTTCCAATGCAGGTTTTTTACACACACAGTTGTATTACTTGCCGTTTACACATAAATAAATAAAATAGTAAGTATGCACCCATCCAAGCTATCACAGCTACCATGGAGAGTGCTCATTCCATTCACGGCATGGACCCAAACCATACCCTGTCACTATTTACTTTCTTATAGCTAAGAAAAACAATGGAATCGAATATACATAGACCAACCATGAAGGCGAATTCCATATAACACCCAACATAAATAACCATTGAAATCGAATGTAGTATACACTTATAAACAATCTTATAAAAACCATAATTGAGCCTTACACAGTCGAATTCCATTGGCCATGGCACCATTGCAAGCAATGGTGCTACCGTGGCTTGTTAATAGAATAAAACACGATTTATAATTTACACACAGAGTCGGTAAAATGTACCAAGGCTCCCATTTCCCGTTTCCAACAATATTATATTAATTGCAAACCCAAATCTTTGTAAACCTAAGCCCAAAGGAAAATCGAAAACCCCACATTAAACCCCAACCAACGATGAGATGAAACTCAGTCCCACCCATAAATCCGAGAGGTGACAAGTGCAGGCTTGTTTAATAGGTTTACCGTGAACGTTATGGCATCACCCACGAACTGCTTTTGAATCTCTGAGCTATGTTGCTCCTCGCCAGCCCTGTCACCTGCAACCACCAGCAATGAGATGGATGAGAATTATGGAAATCGTGGCTAAGCTACAAACCATTAAAAAATGATGCGAAACCCAACGAAATATTACCTCTGCTATCCTGAAGGTCACCTTCACCACACTGCGCAGAGGCAAGAAGGGCAAACAACAAAATCGAGTAATGGCCAAAACCCATCGTGAGCCAAACCCTAAGCTTGAGCTTCCATACACTCCAACGCGCATTAATGGTGCCAATATATTTCCTATTATCAAAAGCCAAACCCACTGCGCTATTGTTTTCCTATGTTACAAATCAAAGGCCTCCATTTTTCATTGCAAAGTCATAAACCCCTTATGCAAGGTATAAACTATATCATATATTTTCCACCCCAAGTTAATACAAGGTCGACATTAACATATGTATCGCTTACCTTAGGTTTTAAACCTTAGGACCATGCTTAAACAAACTCTTTAGGTATTAAGCCTAGGACCATGGCATATGGAATATGCCATGGCATGTTTTATTTATAAAACCCAAGGTTCGCCCTTTGTTTAACGAAGAGCTATGAACCTGTAAAAGAATAAAACAAAAGTATAAGTTAATTACTTATCGTAAAATAAACTTGTAATACAAATAGGCTAGGGTATTAACAATTGATAGCAATTACACCAAGAATAATATGTTCCATTAAATTACCGAATTTGTGTCATGCAATGATAGGTGTGGTATTGACCTTGTCAATATTACAAGTCTGCAAAGAATAAAAATAAACAATCAGTAGGTGTCACTAGCTGCAAGTGTAAGAATGAGTGATCAAGCGTTCAGTTTTCCGTAACAAGTTTACCGTCGCTAAGAAAACCTACAAGTAACCAAGTTAAAAGTTTTTTAGTTCAAAAGAACTAAGTAAGCATGCTACACAAGTAGAGACTTTTACCTCTGAGGCAGTTACATGGGAGAACTAGTCCCGCCGCAACACCCACTTTGGTTCCAGAGACAAAGATAAGTTAGATCCAAGTATACAACATCAACACATGTAAGATAATAATGAAGTACATAATCAAAGCATCTAACATACACATCAAAGCATAACCATAAGAATGACATAGTAATCAACATTACAACATCATAAGCACAAACAGTAAACAGAGTAATAATGATAACTAAAGTAATGAAATAAGACATAACAAAAACTTACGACAATTCAGCAGTACGATAGAGTACGACACATTCCACAAGTTTAATAATGTCCGGAAAATATTGTGTTTAACTATCCTAACAAAAGAAAATTATTTACAAATTTTAGGGACATTACAAACATCTCCCCCATACATGGTTTTAAAACCATATGCAAGGCCAACTAAAACCATGGGTTTTTTATGAGTCCTTGCACATGGTCTTAAAACTATTTGCAACAACCTACTAAACCATGTACAATAAAACCATGGGTTGTTTACGAGGCCTTGCACATGGTTTTAAAACCATGTGCACGACCAACATTTTTTTGGTGGATAATTCAATTTTATTATTTTTATTATTTTTTTAAGTAGGAACATTACAACATCTCCCCATATATGTCGTGTTTGTGGGCTATAGTGACCAAGGACCGCCAGATTTTGGGTCCGATTGAGTATTTGGCTATGGATAGATTAGATTTTCGTGTGTTTCGATTTGAGATTTCTGAGACTGGTGAATATTCAGCTAATTCCTTTCATTACACGTGGGTGCAAGAACTGGACAAATAAGAATCTTCCGGTGTTTCTTCTCGAGGAACACCAGTTGAATACCAAGTCAGGTAGAACAACTTAATGGCAAGAAAATGGTTGGCATCTTCCTGATGCCTTATCTATACGCTCGGCCTCATTTGAGCTCCGACTTTGACAATGTGTAGCTCGTTTCGTCTGTTTACAATGATTTGTTCATTGTGAGAAAGGAGAAGGGTGATGGAAGGGGTCTTCTTCTGGAGTTGTCGTTGAAGAAGGAGATGGGTGGGGAAGGCTTCTTCATTTGGTGTCATCATGCATTGGCAAGCCAAGCACTGTTTCATTCTGTCTGTGGCGTATGGACGATGTACAGTGTTTCCAGGATTGTATTTTGATTGTGGGGAAGCTCCATGACGTAGATGAAGGTGTGTGGTGGATTATTAAGAGGCCTCTGTTTTGGTTAACCAAGGGATTCTTCAAGATATCAATGATGGTACTCACTTTCCGTGGTAAAAATCCTCCACCAACCAAAATGAAGAAACCATTGTTATGAGCGATGGCACTAGTTGTTTCCTCTTAAAACAATTCCAACCAGAATGAAAGGCGTTGTTGAGCTAAAAATAGTGTGATTCCCAAAATCATATTCTTCTTTTCCTTGGGACAGCTGAATTAGTAAGATGTTCGATCAATTCTCAAAACTAACAAAGATAGGTAGTAACTTCATTCATTTTTGCCGGGATGTCTGCTAAAAAAACCGAGTATAAAGGACTTTTATTTTGAAACTTATCCGAATGGCTTCAAATTAGTTTTGCAACAATTAATTAATTAGAAATTTGTGGAGTCACCTCCATTTCTTAATTTAATTTTAAGTTAGGTCAATTCAACTAGGATTGAGACCTTATTGTTTGTGATATGGAACAAATACTTTTAAGCATTAAGTCCTTATTCATTATATATATTATATTTCAAGTTTATAGATAAGTGGTTTGAAATAAAATAATTTATTTTTCATTATAAATAAAAATTAACTAATTAATCAATTAAAATTTTAAATTTTAAAATTAAAATTTATCTATAATATATAATATAAAGATTCTTCAGGTATTTCATTTATCATAAGACACACTGAATAGTCAATTATATATTAAGAATATTTGATATAAATAAAAATTAATAATTTAAAATGCATTTTATTTTATTGTTTCAATTAAAATTTAAAATTTATTTACAATATAATTATTCTTTTTGACACTCAATTTATTATAAGTATACTAAATAGTGAAATGGGAAATTAGCTAATAAAGATGAGGTAAAACTAGTGGTTAAGGAGAAGTGTAAGTCAAACATAAATAAATTAAATTAGATTATAAAATCTAAAATTATAACTGTAAATCATAAAAAACAAGAGCCACCTCGAGGTGGCAATGTCCCCGACATTGCATCCGTGATAGCTTGTGGTTTGCAATTGCATATGCAAAAAATTAGAACTCAATAAAATAGATTAAATTTTTTTATAACCTACTTAAAACTCAATAAAAATAGAATAAATGTTGTTATAGCTTACTTAGGCATCCTTTTGAACATGGAAGACATTTGACTACTTAAAAGAATCTAGACTCAAGTTCTATTTCAATGGATTTGAAGTGAGGATGTGCTTTCCCAGAACAACTACTACATCTCAAATAGGCCATGAAATATATACATGCAATCCTAAATATAGAGTGCGGATGAACCATTTTTTATTAGCTAGATGATATATTGTTGACGCTTGTTGGGTGGTTAAGTTAATTCCTTTAGTATCAGAGTTGGAAACAAACTTCTCCTTATAAAATGGTACCCACCTCTCTCTTGTAGTTGCACATTTGGGCTTGAAAATTAACTTATCCTCTAAAGGAAGGGTAGAAAGGAAAAATAAAGGCAATGAAAGTGAGGGCACTACGCCATATTTGAATAATGCTAAGCCAATATATAAAAAAAAGAAATTGAAAGAAAGCAAAACCTTCCTCATTGAAGAAAAACTCAGCACCTACCCTTCAATCAAATAGAAAAGTTTTAGTAAAGTAAGAAAACAATTTCCATTATTACATATATCATAATAACCACTTATGTAAGTATACACCTATCTTAGAAAAACCTATTAATAAAAATTAATAACTTTTTGAATTTTTTTTATTATCATGAAAATAAGTTCTAGTGAATTATTTGCCCATTCTCTGAAATAGTTTCTTAAGATTTTCAATAGTATTTTGACAAGAGAGCATATGCCCGTCAAATTCCAAGCCTTCCTCAATAACTTGAGTTAAAATGAAAAAATCATTACATGGATTATTTTAACACACTTATCAAATATAAAAAGCATATGGACTTTATGTAACAATTATATATATATATATTTAAAAAAAAACACACATGTATAATAAAAATAATTTTACCACCCATAATGCCACCCATTGGATTCAAGGAAAATAATTATACTTTAGTGGTATTTTTTATTGAATAATGCGAGCATTCACATTATGAAAAGTCCCCAATTTACTTAACCCTTACCCTTAAATATATTCAAAACCTTCATTATGCAATCTTTGTTCAGTTTTAACATATGAAATAGAAAAGGAAGCCATAGAGATATCACAAACTATTAGAACGCTACATTGGAGTGTAACATCTAATAACTATGACATATATTGTTTGGTCGGTGACAGTATTGTGTTTTAGCAACATTTGGATTCAATCCAACCAATTTGATTTGATGATTGGAAAATTTTGTTAGCAATTATATATATCTATGTCCTTTTTTTTTAAGCTGCGATTGCAGAATTTTTTTTGTGGTGTTTATTGTTCTGTTGACGTTAATTATAATAGGAAAGTGTAAGTGGAGAGCACATCTTTGGCACCAATCTCCTAATATGAGCTACCTCTTAAAGCATGAGAAAATAAATCTCCTAAAATTCTTAGACTCATGATACTAAAGATAGGAAAAGTAACAGAACCTGATACGGTTTCACTTACTTCAAACTCTCCCAAAAAATACTTGAAAACCATCCGAACCAGTAAAGTAAATTTATAATGAACAAGTGCATAGTAATATCGGCTTCCTTACCAATACTAAACAAGCCCATTCCATGCAATAAAATCCAAGGTATTTGGCAAGAATTTTGATTTCAATCCTTGAAGCCCATTCTTGTTTATGTAGTTTGCCAAACTCCACAAACTGCAAGAACATCGATTATATTCTTTCCACTTCACTTGAAGTTATATTATGAAAAGATGCAAACCTTGACTATACTCTTGCTATTTCACTCTAATTTGTATTATGCAAAGTTATATGTATACAATAATTGGGCATAGCAATCACGTTTCTACCTGTTGATCCACTTCCTGATAAATATTTTGCATGCCTTGGTTTAGTCAAATAATAACAAAAAGAAAGATAGATTCAACACATTACTTCTCTAAAAATCAAACAACTTTACGCCTTCAAGCCAGGGATAATTTTAGGGGCGAATTTTAGTCCAGTGGGATATTTTTCCTTGTTTTTCTCCCAAAACAAATTCACCATTTTGAATTTTTTGAAGCCCTGTTTTGCCCAATTTTGATGGAGCAAACATTTTTCACCCTAAAATTAGCCAAATTATTATATAAATGATATAAAATCCTTGCAAATTAAAATATTTTTTGAAAAATATCACCAATCATTTTATAGTTGGCGTTTGAAGAATTGATAATATTCGCCAACATTTATACACTTTTTAATAACTATGGTTCCTTAAATTCATCCCTGCTTCAAGCTAGATATATAGAGCTATATTCCTTCAACACGTTACGTTAGATTTATGCCTTCCAGCTAGATATATAGAGCTATGAAATTTTGTATCTCAAATTTTTCAACTACCTAGAGAAAAGTGGGACATATCAGGAGCCAAACACACAGGAAAAATAATCCTACAGACACCATCTGGATTTATGACGAATAAGACAAGTAGAAGTTTGTATATAGTAAACCGTGGAGAATAGCTAATATGACAAGTGGACGTTTTTCAGAATATGCTCAAATTTCTTAGCATTTTCCATCATCACTGTCTAAATGCTCCATCAAAATCCTTTCAGCATTTATCTGTACCATTCAAGCACGTGGCCTCCGTTTATTAATGCAAACAAAAACCTCATCGCCAAATATGATCTCTGGCTGAAAACAAGCTTCAGATAAGATAAAATTCTACAGGAAACACAAATCATGAGTAGCAGCAGTCCAAATACAAAAAGTAAGAAAGCAACAACAAGAAGACAAATGATCTCTATCGAAATTGTAGAATATTTGGTAGGAAGGGGCTTGGTGACGACTCTGCGATTGTAAAGCATCACTACGTGCAAAAATATTTGTAGGAGGTATGTCCCAATTTGGAAGCTTGTACTTGAACGAAGCTCCATACCTTCATCTAATTGCAAAATTTCTCCTATCCATACTGAAACTTGCATGTAGTGGTTAAGTTAATAAAAGATATGTCTCTCTTTTGATTACATTATAATGATAAAATGGCAAGTAAAGTTCCATAGTAAAGCATGCTAAAGGTCCATAAAAGCAAGTCCAATATGCTTGGATCCGGTTTTATATCCATATATAGTCTAAGGGCAAAAGGCAGGTTACTGAGTCTTAGATCAGTTTCATAATAGTAAGCAAAGGCAAGAACGAACTCAGCTCTTTACAGGCCTAAGGCCTTCTGTTTCTTCCTCCAACAAATTATAGTCGGGCTTCTCCAAGAATCTAGCAGATAATCCCAATGTCCATTTTAAACTAGTTTATAGAGTAAACTTTAGTAGTCAGTAAAGTGTTGTTTTCCTATGGAGAAACAATTGAACTTAAAAAATGTTGTTTTTGAAGAGGGATGGTTCAACTTGGAACTAAATCCTATCCATTTAGTTAACATAAACAATTTTATTTCATAATTTTATTTTATGCATCCATTGATCCCTAACTCTATCAATTTAAAAGTGAATCAACCAAGGAGAAAGAAGAGGAATCCAGAGCAGAATATAATCAACGCCCATTAATGTTTGTTATTAGCTAGAATAACCAAGGAATGTAATATAATATCAATAAAAATGGAGCATGCTCAGTCATTCTAGAACATTTGCACTTCTAATAAAAGTAAAAATTCATCATTTAGTGTTCTCAAGAACTTTAAGGTCTCTGGGGAATTTAAGATGACAGATAAAGCAATGTGATAATCATTAAAATTAGCCTTAACCCTCCCCTTGACTGATGCCCTATATAATATTCACAACTCAAGAACAATATCCTATCTATAACACCGGCTAGATTACCAATAACAACCGTTATAAAGGAAAACATCTGAACCTCAGCGTCTTGTTTAACAGAGGTCCCAACACAGTAAAATCCACTTAGAAGTCCACTGACAAACCTAAAAGTATTCCATCCTAGAACAAGATTTCAAAAAAAAAATCTTCGGACATGAATAGGGTATATTGGACAAAGAAATAAGAAATAAACATTACAGAAAAATTAGAAAACAATGGGAAAACAACAAACTTAAAAACACATTATCCATTTGAGGAATAAGCCAAGGGAATAAATCATGTCATTCATTGAAAAAACACTACCAATTCCCGTGAAATGAAAGAAGAGAATTGATGTGCATACCTTGGATGCTTCAACCCATTTGTTATCTATGAATTCGAGATAGGGGCGCAATTTGGCATGATTAAATATCATCTCTTCTTTTATCTACAAGAAGTATATTATATACTTGTGATTGTGAATAAACTAATATTTATTCTTTTCTGAAGGGCTTGGCCTTATTTGAAGCTTATATACTCTCTCCCTAAGTTGTTTTGTGTCATCCTCATCGTTCACAAGGTCTCTATACTCCACCAAGTACCCTAACCCCTGCTTTTTTACAAGTCATGCACATAACCAGCAGGTCACCATTGCTCAACTTCATTTTCTCGTCCTCACTCAACACTACAAAATCAAGGTATGTGCCCACTCTTGCACAAATTCTCATTCAGACCTTCACCAGCTTACAAGACCCATGTCTACTCTGATCAAATACTAGTCTTCCATTCCTTCATGCAAAACTGAATTAAGCTAAAACAACAATAATTCAATGATGAGTATCATGATACGATGAGTAGAATTCATGGAGGATAACAAAACCAAAGATTCCAAAAAAACAAAAAATCAATAATCAAAACTAAACGTGCAGAAAAACCAAGAACACTTTCAATAATTTCTCTGTGACAATAAAAACGAAAAAAAAAAACCTTCATACCATCTCAAAAAAAACAAGACATCCAACCAAATATAAAAGAACAACTTTCAATAATTTCGAATTTAAACCACCTTTTTCTAACGATGACTTAAATAATAGAAAGGTTGCATTAGGGGCATGCGGTTGAACCAACTATTCAACATAGTGGAAAAACAAGCATTATTCAGTGGTTGCGCGTAAAGTGTAGTGTTATAATTCCTCACTAGTCTCTGGTCGGGCCTTGAACTATAGGCCTACAAAGGGTGAAAATTACATACACAATAATTATGAAGGAGAAATGTACCTTAAATCAAACAGGGCAGTCATTTTTTTTCTTTCCACACATGATCCCACCTAGTACTAGTGGTTCCTGTGCAACTTCCATTCAAAGGTGTTAAAATAATAATAAGAGTAGTGCAAAATAAAATAAATAAGGAAAGAAAAATAAGGCATACATGAGATGGGAGATGGATGAGCTAAAGTTAGAAAATGATAAACGTGGTTCTCATGTTGAAGGATGCATTGTATATAATAGCAAGTGCTTATTTACTATATAATAAATGGGTTATCAAGCTTCCTAGTGAACAAGCTTTATGGGTTGTTGTAGGCTGCCTTAACTAGTAAGGATAGGATAGTCTTTGGACCATAACAAAAATCTATCTCCGTCATGTCAACATACCCGCAGTACCAAAACAAAGTTTTTGCTTGCGACTATTTATCTTAATCGATACAGACTGAAAGGTGTTGGTAGCTGACCTACCTGATATCATTAAGATAAAATTAGCTTCGCATACAAAATTTACACACTCCCAAGGTTTTACTGACTGGTTTCTTCCAACAAAAGAGTAAAAATTTAGCATTTTTCTCACCATGAACAGGTGAACTTCAAAGTCCCAAATTCGAAAGAAAAACTGCAACCCAACTAGGTATCATTATTTATGAAATTTTTCCTCGAATCCAGTCTCCTGTCGAACAATTCTATGAAAAAAAACAAAGTTAATACAATATACCTGCAAGTGCATCTAGGAGCGTCCACTAGTACAAAATGAGGAATTAGCTACTAGGTGACTAAAAATTCTAGTCACCACAGGTTTTCCAAGTGATTTACTACTAAATATGAGCAATTTTGATTGACTCAACTATAAACGACTAAAATTAATGACTAATTTAGTCACGACATAAAAAATGACTAGCTAGAAGAATATGAATTAGTCATTTATGTTAGTCATTTTTAATTGTGTCATGGAAAATTGCAAATTTGGCAATGAAGTGTAATTTTTGTAAGTTGTCTACCTTCTATTAGTAAAATTAGTGCCATGCACCTCGATCTTCAGAGATCCAACAAAGCAATTGCATGAACTTTTAGCCTTATGGGGACTTTTATGGTTTGCAAAAAAAAAACTCTAGCTTTGATCTATTTTTGGCGAATCAAAGGTCATGATATAAATTGATTGGGCCAGAGGTCTCACCAAGTTGCAGTCACTAAGTTATATATGATTGTTGGTTGAAAAGGATTGGGCTCCTAAAGAATTGTTTTCTTTCTTTATCCTTCAGGCACCTGTACAGGGAGTTCAATTCTGACGCGGACCTACGATGTTGAATACTTAGGCTAAGAGGACTAGATTTACAAGTAATTTGTCTGAATATAAGAAGATGCTTGAAGACACATCTAAAAAGAGTAAATGGAATTGGAATTTGGGCAATTCTAAACATGGTGATGAGATTGGTGTCGGTGGACAGAAATTGAAACTGACAAATATTGGTATTGAGCTTCACGTTGGGTCTCCACTGCCTTCAGAATGACATCAATGTTTAGACCTTCAGGTTTGTTCTGTGTTTTTCTTGACTATCTATTGTGTTTTTTTTTCTATTCATGTTTTTTTTCTTTGTTGTGGATGTGGTGGAGATGAAATGGCTATATCATAATTCCCTTATAGTAACAGAGGAATGCTACACCTACAGATGCACTATAATAGGCCATAATTAGGATCAAATCTATTATTGGATATCCTGTGATTTTCACAAGTTACAGCCCCGAAAATAGGTCAGGCCTGCCCAGGTTCATAATAATATTGCTATGTTTACAGATAAAACTCAGGAACTAGCAATTCAAGGGTTGGTAGACCAAAAATGTTGTGTATAGGATTTCATACTAAAGGTTATAATATCTAAGAATTTCCTCGCTTCAAGGTTCAAGGGAGGGACCTGGACTCTTTAATTTCCCTACGGGACCCCTTCCAGAAACACGTACGAGAGGAGTTGTGCAAGTCTTAATTACTTGTTGTTGCACCTCTTTTTTTGTAGTAAAGTATATTGCTTTCCCAAATACTAAAACTACGTAATCTTCTTAATATTGTTATATTTGTAAGATTCATGAGCAGCCCCCAGGAATTGTAAGACTCATTAATTAACTTTGGGGATTACAACAATCTCATATGGAATTAAGCCTTCCATTACTCGAAGAATCCAACCTTTTAACAGACTAATTCAGAATATATACAAAAGGAGAAGGAAACTAAATATAGAATTAGAAAGTTAATTCCTAAATTTATGCTAACAATCTGACAGCTTCACAAGATATCCTAAATGAATTCAACTGCATTCTATCCTATTTCTAACTTAAATCTTCCATTGACAGCAAAGCTAACTCAATTCTTTCCATAACTAGTTCACTAAATTGATTACCACTAACCTAAACATATGGAGAATATTCAATTAAGGGAAACCCACTCCCTTTTGTAAAATTTAGAATCTTAATTTTCGAATGGCCACGTTGCAATTTAAGAGTGATTCCCCTGCATCATTTATCCTTATTAAAATATCTAGAGTAACCTTGGTACGCAACATTACAACTTTGGGAGAAGACCTTCCCCGTCACATGTGACTCCTCCTTCTGAATCGACCTCATTTCCTCCTCAAGATTCCTCCTCTCCAGTGACTAATATTATTCCTCTCCCTCACAATCCTGTCACTGCTCATCCCCTGAACATTCAACCACCCTTTCCTCACTCAGATGTTCCTGCTCTTGACTCGACTGTGGATTTCCCCCCACTTTCTCACGATCCTCCTCCATGTGGTCTTATCCCCTCCCCCCCAGCCCTACCTCTTCCCCCTCCTTTTCTGACCCCGCCCTCAAAAAATCCCTCCCTATTTTCAATGCCACTTCCCCCTCTTCCCCCTCCACCCTACATATAAACTCCATTAGGTTTGCTAATGTGACTGTGAGGAAGCCTCCCAAAGGGAAACGGAGCTTAAAGGCAGAACTTTCCTCTGCTTCTCCCCCTTACATCCCACTATCTGTTCATATCGAGGAAGCTGACAGAGGCTTCTCTTCCAGGGGACTTAGAGCTTTGACCTCCCCAAGAGAGTTTACTAGATGATGATTCTCTCCCTTAACTCACGGGATCTAGGAGGGTGGACCAAATCTCTCAGCCTTCAAGCTCTTTTCAGTTCTCTTAAACCTGATATTATTCTGTTACAAGAAACTATGTGTAGTGATTCTCCCGCTCTTATCACCTTCTCTAAATTACTCCCCTCCTGGGAGTACTGTGCTATCAGTGCGAAGGGGCTTTCGAAAGGTCTTCTCTCAGCTTGGAATCCTTCAATGGTCAATTGTAAGGCTTATCATACATGTGCGGGTATTCTGCTTCAGGCCTCTATTCGGGGGATGCCAGCTATCCCTCTCAACATCCTGAATGTTTATGGTCCTTACAGGGACCGTTAACTTTTCTGGGACAATGCTTTCAGAGGGGGCATTCTCAACTTACCGCATCTGGTGATTGGAGGGGACCTAAATCTTATCCTTCATTCTTCTGAAGTCTGGGGAGTCAAAGCCTCTTTGGACCCACTATCAAACCACTTCCTATCTCTCTTTGAGTCTATAGGTTTGGTGGATGTGGCTCCAAGTGAGTCTGGGCCTACTTGGCGCAATGGCAGAGATGGAAGTGAAGGTATCAGCAAGCGTTTAGACAGGTTCCTTATCTCAAATTCTATGATTCCCTCTCTGGGAGCCTATAAGACCTGGATTAAGTGCTTGGATCTCTCTAACCACTTCCCCATTGTTTTCGAGTGGAATACCTAGAAGGGGTCCCATGATTACCATTTCAAATTTAATCGATCTTGGCTTGAGGATCCGGACTTTATTGCTTGGTTCATGCGAGAGTGGGCTTCTTCTTTCATTATGGATTCTATAGATGACATTGAATATCTTTGCCTCTCTTTGAGAAAGCTCAAATCTGCCACTAAAAGGTGGACCAAAGAAAAATTTGGCAGTCTGGTATTGGAATCCACCAACCTGGAATTAGCTATAGAATCCATCCTTGCTGGTCCTACTAAGGGCATTCTCTCTTCGGAGCAGATTGTCTCCCTGTCACTTTTGAATGCTGAGAGACATAGAATCCTGCAACATTTCCTTCTCACATGGAAGCTAAAAAGTAGAATTAAATAGGCTTCTCAGGGTGATTCGAATACAAAGTTTTTTCATGCTATGGCCTCGGGGATAAGGGCTCGAAGACCATGATGGGATTTTGGTTGAGAATGAGGCCTCCCTAAAGGAAATGAGTAAATATTTCTTTGCAAATATTTACAAATATGAGGGTTCTACTAGCCTTGATCAACAACTTAAAGTTATCTTGCTCTTTCCCAGATTTATCCCCTCTGAGCAGTCATCTCTCCTCTCAAAGCCAGTGAGTCTTCATGAAATTGAACTCGCTCTCAAAGCTTTTAAAAAAGACCGTAGCCCCAGTCCTGACGGTTGGCCTGTTGAATTCTACTTACATTTCTTTGATCTCTTGAGCCCTATTCTTCTCAAGGTTATTGACTAGACAAGGGTTTCGGGGTTTGTCCCCCCTTCTTTGAACTCGACTTTCCTGGCCCTTATCCCTAAGAAAGACAAACCCCGTACCTTTGCCGATTTATGACCCATTTCTTTATGCAACCTGCTCTATAAACTTATTGCTAAAATTATTGCAGGGAGGCTCAATCCCTTCTTGGATTTGGGTATCTCTCGGGAAAAAATTGTCTTCCTTAAGGATCGTTAAATCTTTGAGCCTATTGGTATTGTTTAGGAGGTTCTTCACTCCATCAAGACTAAGAATATTTGTGCCTTCGTTCTAAATCTTGACCTCACCAAGGCATTTGACCGTGTGGACTGGTCCTATGTCAGACTCATCCTGATCCAAATCGGTATTCCCCTTCTTACTGTTAATTGGATTATGGCTTGTATCACTTCATTCAATTTCGCGGTCCTGGTTAATGGAACCCCCTCGCCCTTTTTCACTGCTTCGCGAGGTATTAATCAAGTCTATCCTTTATCCCCCCTCCTCTTTATTGTTGTTATAGAGGGTTTTAGTCTTCTTATTCGGGATGCCAAGAACAATGGTCTCATTAGAGGCATTCAAATATCTCCCTCTCTTGCCCTCTCCCACCTTCTCTTCGTGGATGATGTTATCTTGATGGGCTCAGGTACTCTCCTTGATTGGTCGGCCTTTAAAGTAATTCTGGAAACTTTCAGCAAGGCCTCTGGTATGAAAATCAATGTTGAAAAGTCTTGTCCTCTCTACTGTAATATGGACAATGCAGTACAAAACACTTTTGCTAGTTCTATGCCCTACAGAATGTTACCTTTTCATTCTGGTTTCACTTACCTGGGTTATTTTCTAAAACATCTTGGGTATCATGTTAATGAATGGATTTGGCTTCTCCAAAAATTTGAAAAGCGCATTAGTAACTGGACCTTCCAGTATCTTTCCCTGGGAGGCAGACTAGTTCTAGTGCAATCTGTCCTTTCTAGCATTCCTGTTTATTGGATGGGACTTGCTCCTATCCCTTCCACCATCTTGCAGAAGCTCAGAAGTATCATGTTTAACTTTCTCTGGGGGTCCTCTGATAAAAACAAAAAGTTTCATTTGGCAAGTTGGAATGACCTGTCATGGCCGAAGGAATGTGGGGACTGGGGTATCAAGAACCTTCATTGGTTCAGTATTTCCCTTCGTCTCAAAAATTTATGGAGGGTTATTCATTCAAATGGTTTGTGCACACAGGTCCTTCTCTCTAAATATATTAAATGCTCCATTGTGGTTGAATGGCTCAGGAATAAGAATTTTACCACGCGCTGTGCTTCAGCTATTTGGATAGGCTTTGTTCAGACCCTCCCTTGGATGGGCTTACATTTGGAATGGCAGGTGGGAAATGGTGAAAATATTCTCTTAGGTGTCGATCCTATCATTGGTTTTTGATCCTCCTATAGTATCCCTGAAGATCTGCGGTCTTACCTGGAAGACCTGAATATTTTCTCTCTTGCGCAAGCCCGTAATACGCTGTCTTTGAGGTGCTATTGGTATACTTCAGAAGATTTGGATCTTGGTGGATCTTACTCTATTATCTGGAATAATTACATTGAAAGTCTTATTGGAGCGGGTATTCGCCTCTCTAACAGTTTAGATGATCTTGTTTGGACCTATAAAAAGAATGCTGGTTTTATCACAGCTAAGGCAGTTTATGATTGCATTGTATTTTCACACTCTCCTCCAGCTCCTAGTCCTGCAGAGTCCTCCCTATGGAATAGAGCCCTTCCCAACAAGATCTCTTGCTTTATTTGGCTCTCTATTCGGAATAGGATTCTCACCTGGGAGAATCTCCAGAAAAGGGGCTATCATGGCCCTGGGATTTTTGTTCTCTGCTGCGAGGATGAAGAGACTGTTGAGCACTTATTTAACAATTGCCGTGTATGGAGGATGGTTGCTATTCATGTTTGTGATATCTTAAATCTCACAGCTTTTGCTCCCTCTGCTTCGATTGGGGAGATGATCAAAATCTGGAATGAAATCATGCCTAAGAACTCACCCTTTTACACTCTCCCTTTCCACATGATGTAGATCTTCTGGAAAAAAATAATAAAAAATAATTTATTATAAACATAATTTATTTCCACTATAAACATAATTTATGAAAAAAAATAATAATAATAAAATATACATTATCCAAATTAAATAATACCATTGTCCAAATTAAATATCATATACCATATACCCAAAAAAATACCATATACCTAAAAAAACTGAAAAAAATACCATTATCCAAATTAAATAATAAAAATAAAAAAATATATATGAAAACACACAAATATTTTATTTTCATGGTTCATCGAACGGTCTTGACCCATCAGCAACGGCATTCCGATTTTTTTTACCATCCTTCAATTCCGACAATTTAGATTGCTGCTCAACCTGCTACTTCTTGTCAAATGGCCTAACCGTTCGCGCCAAACATTGGAGGGTTCGCGCCAAACATTGGAGGGTTTGCTGGGTTTTGGATATGGATATTGGTCATACCCGTTGAGGAGTTTGGGATCGATATTAACCATGGTTTATTTCACAATTTCTCTATTTAATTGCCATAGCTTCCATGGATAAAGCAGCATTGGAGAGAACCTGGAGACTTTTGAAGAGGCGGGCTGCGAATTCTGCACCTCTAGCATCAACACCACCTTATTTGCTTACAAAATCCCTAGTAAGTACTGTGAAATGATAAAGTTTTAGTGAATGTTGGATAAAAACCATATCCAGCCCCTCACCAGAGAGTTTCCATCCATCATGATTTTGGAGAATTAACTTTTTAGTGAGTAAACAGCCCTGACCTTCTAGCACTAGGCTCTTTCTGTTGTGCCCTCGGTATCCTCACTAAGCTCTGGATAGACCTCTCCCAGCGTTTAAAAAGGGATTTGTCTGCACTTTAGGGTATTGTTCGCCCCCTTTCTAGCCACAAGGGCTGCCCTTACAGTGGCAGCACACCCTATACAGTGTCTGCCCTGCCATTTTCCCATCGTTTAATCCTCTAACCCTGCG